>MU227524.1:1543611-1560304 GCA_018584345.1 Thuja plicata
AGTTCAAGATAAAGATGAGGATTCTCGATACCATTTGAGGTTGAAATCGAAACCGAATAGCATCAAACATGTGAAAAACATAAGCAGTTATTCGACTCCGTGGCCCAATGGATTCAGCTCGATAATGTTGGTTGGAGATGAAGAGTTTTAGATTCTATAGTGACCGTTCGAGTTCTCAGATTTGAAAATGTCTTTTTCTTTGCATTCTGTCTCTTTGTATTCAGGAAGTGGAAAGGTCATGAGTCTCTACGAACATTGTGCATTGTAAACTCTATAAATACTGTGAAAGAAATCAATGTAAGGGTCGGCAAACTTGTCAATGAAGCAGAAGTGATTCTATTTGCAGAGGCTTTGTCTCATGTTTGTTGCTCCATTTTAGTGAATCATTTGCATTTTGAATAGATAGGACAGTCATATGTGAAGCCACAGTTGCATACTGGATTCTATTTCATGTCTGTGATTGCAGTGAAAGTAATTCTATTTTCTTGTCATGTGTGATTCTTCTTTTGTTCATTCAATAATTTAAGTGTATCAGAATAGAAAGTACAATTGTATGTGGAACTGTAATTCCTGCTTGGATTCTATTTCATGTTAGAAGTTGCAGCATAAGCAATTCTATTTGCTGTCCGTGTACGGTTCCGCTTCTGTTCTCCTCAGAAGAATATGCATTTCTAGAATAGGTAGATTAGATTGGAATATAGAATTAAACATTATCCTTGCCTGAATTGTTTGTGTTTACAAGAAATTTGATTAAATCACACAAGAGACGACCTGGTGATCAGTATAAAAAAAATTCATTGAATATCTTACACAATCAGGGAGCTGTACCTGTCAATTCAGAGGGCAGTGATAGAAGATATACACTGACCCATTTGTTGGTGGACATCCTTTTGTTCTCCCACCTTGGGTGTATAGAGAGTCAAAGATTGAAAATCTTAAGAGAGGACAAACTATTAACCAACACCCCCATAATGAATATTCTCCTGCAAAAATGGCAAGTGCTTGAAGACAAATACTGATATAATGCTTTCAAACCACTTGTCTCTCCTTCTGAAGAAAAAAAATCATGTATAGATGCAAGTATGCTTCCCATTTTGGATATCCTGGATAAGATAGAAGCATGAATAATGTTGATGTCTTTGAAAACTATTCATGTGTCTCCTTGTCTATAAAAGATGATGATGCCACAATTCAATCAAACAAACAAGGTGAAAAACTTGAATTATGCAAAAATTGATATGGAGAAAAATCCCAAGACAAAGATGAAGTGACAAATGTTGTGCCACAACTATCACCAAATAGGAGATAAATCCCCTCAAATATGTCCCCAAAATCTGAAATGTGAGACTCCTCAAACAATGAACTAGTGTATGACAAATAGGAATCCTAGTTATGAAGATAGATAATGTGTCCTTTAGCCAAGTCCAAAAGAAGTGATGTTCCTATTAATTAGAAATGATGGAAGTATCAAATGACTCTGGAGAAGGAGTCAATCAAAGTGAAGAAGAACCAAATATCTCTAAAGACAAATCAGAATCTTGAAAGCAATCTCAACCTCATTTGAAGTCTCAAGAGATGCCGAAGTATCAAATTCCCTAATAGTATCGCAAGCACATATCATATTCTCTGAAAGATGAAGATGTCGACTACACTCAGAAAGAGGATCATTGGGGAATGATTGAGAATTAGGATCTCCATATAACTAAAATATAAGCTCAAAGAGCACGAGGACACTCAAAATCAATAATAGAAGTCAAAATTTCATCATGGACATGAATAGAAATGACTCTTAGGACATTATCTCGCTTTCAATTCCAAGAAAATAACCTACTAGGTGTGCTAGGTAGAGGAACTAAAGTATACATATGTGGCAACAAACAAAGCCATCTAAGATGAGTGATAATGCCATATTGCCATTTTTTTGTAGTTCCCCCTCTTTGAAATAATTAATGATGGATAAAAAGAGAAACTCATAACTAAACATAATAATTCTTCAAAATAAATTCAAAGATAGAGCCATTGTATAATAGAAACTCCCAAATTTGAAAAAAATTGCCGAGGAGGTAAAAAGCAAGCTAAAAATCTAAATTGGTGCGAAAATTGGGGGCGTAGAAGGGCACAATTCTCAATGAGTTGGCAATTACATGCACCAAAAAGACAAAATCAATATTCAAACACCAATCTCCAACGTTGAATGTCACCATGTGTATCACAAGCTAATATACACCACATCAAACAACAAAGACAACATGTTGCATCAATCAACAAAGACAATGTTGTATAGTAAGAAAGAAATAATTAATTGATTTTTTGATACAAAGAGTACAACAACTTGCTTATATAGACAAGGCAAAATAAAATAGAGGGCACAAAAAGAGGCAATGTGTCCAAGTCATTTGTGAGGGTAGATTGGGTAGGTAAAGACAACTTGACTCTAGTACAAATAAAAATGCAAATAGGAAATATGTAATGACAACTTATATGCCTAGTGAAACTTAAGCAAGAGTAAATAATATTTACTCTAACAAATATCCTAAAAATATTTCCCGATTATTGCTCAGCTCCCTTATGAAATGATAACTTGTGTCAATATGTTTATTCTTATTGTGAAAGACTAGATTATTTGACAATGTTATAGGTAAGATGCTATCACAATAGATCGTTGTTGCATATTCTTGTTCATGTCTTAATTCTTCTAACATTCTTCTTATCCGCATTGTCTGACAAGCTATCATTGTAGTTGCTACGTACTCTAGTTTAGCAAATGAAAGAGTGACAATTGGTTGATTCTTTGAAGCCCATGATACTACCCCTGATTTAAAATTAAAAAATAACTAAAATTGCTTTTAGTATCATCTATACTCCCTACACAATCACTATTAGTGTATTTCATCAGCTTGAAATCATTTGACCATAAAGAGAGAATTTCATTGTTCCTTGTTCCACTAACATATTTTTAAATTATATTTCCTTGCTTACCAATGAGAAAATTTTGGAGACTCCATGAACCTTGAAATGAGACTGACAACAACCTTTATATGTAGCCTTGTCATTGTTAAATATATGACACTACCAATATGTTTTAATACAATTTTGAGTCAAATGTAGATGTTTTATCATCCTTGTGCAATTTAAAACGTGTCACAATAGGTGTTGGAGTTGCCTTGTGATTCATCATGTTAGACCTCTTCATGAATTAATTTTCATACATAGACTTTAAAATAAATATACAATTGTTATTTTGATTTACTTCAATGTGAAGAAAGTACCTCATTAGACCCAAATCAGTCATCTCAAATTATTTACTAATATTATCAATAACTTAAAGCCCTCACAAATAAGGAGAGAGAGGTGGATATATGCCATCCTCTCTCTAAAATTTAGTTCTTTTCATCATCTCTCTCTACCTCATCCTCTTATACCTAAGAACCATGATGAAAAACCTAAACCTAAAGATAATTCTAACTATAAACATAACCCTAAACCCTAATCCTAACCTTAATCCTAATCATGGTAATAATCTTGACCTTGTCCATAATCCAAACCCAAAAACTAATCCTAATCCCGGTGTACACCCTAACCCTAAAAAATATAATCCATAATCCTTATCCATAACCCTAACCATAATCCCCTCAAAGGTGGATATGTGTCATCCTTGGGACCCCATGCATCATCAAGGTCGAGGTTGGCGTTTGAGAGGTCTACCCTTCTTCTATAAGAACATCCTCCTTTTCCTTGTTCTAATCCTTATGAGAGGGAGAGATAGCTAATGTCAAATGTGGGAGCCACTTTGAAAAGCTAGGCCATATGTTGTCACCAATGGAAGCTGGTCAGCCCTTACCACCAATGGTGGATAGACCTGCACCTCCCGAACCCCACTTAGAGGCAAAGTCCTTGTGCAATAGAGAGGTGGAGTGCCTCATACTAAAGTCATTATCACCACCAAATTGGTGGTGGGGAGCCTAAGAGTGCAAGATTTGAGAGCAGTGAGGCAAAGAACTATGAGCATGTCGGCTACCGCAAGGAAAAGACCAATCACGAGAAGCAAAAGGATCATTTGGCACTGTGGAAACCGTACATGAAACGTTTCCCTAATTCTCCATAAGCACCTAAAGGTGGGCCACCTCAATGCAATCTTCCTGGCTTACACTTGAATCTAAAGCATCACATTATTACATATACACGCTTTAGTAAAAAGAAAAATATGGACATAAATTGAATTGTGACAAAACAAAGTAGTATTTTCCATCTTTCCATAATGTGAAGATGATTTCCACCTCAAAAGCATGCTAGATTTGGGTAAATTTGAAGGGGATACAAGGCCAGTCCCCTGGAAGTGCCATATGCTAAGAAAAAGGCTCAGGTCAGAAGGGTCAAAAGAAATCATAAATCCAACTCCACAAAAGTTGAGCTCAGTATCAAAACCAAAAGATGTATGTGAACGCTTCTAGTTGCCCATAGAAAGGGCAATGCGGATATGGAATACACATATGCCTAAAGCGAGATTCCAAAGACAAGCCTTGGAAAAGAATACATAAATCAAAGTGGGCAAGCTTTGGCTCGAGAATAGTAGACCAAATATTTTGGAATTTGCAACGTCACATGGCCTAAGAGGACTGCAAGTGCCACTGAAGATTCAAGGCTACAACCATGGGCAAATGCAGAGAGATTCAATGATATCCTATCCAAGGTTTGTAATTGCAAAAGGAGGTGTTGGGGAACTAGCGTCAATCTTTCCACTAGGGCTTCACTGAATGAATGTCTAGTTTGTGTAGTATATTTAGAGGCAAATAAGACATGACTATGTTGAACGTCTGTTGATCTGGTCGGATAAGCTAGAACTGGGCTTGCATATCTTCCTAAGAACGAAGATTCATAGTAGCTCTAGTAAAAATTTCCCAGGGTGTGTGAATGCCACACTTGTGAAAGTGTAGGGCATGAACCCTAGGCATCCCTTTAACCTAAATGAGTGGAGACCACCAAATATCGTGCCCGTTGAAAGAAAGACCATCTCTGAAGTTGAAACTAGCCCACAAAAGTCAAGGTTCGATAGCTTCCCAAGCATGCCAAATGCTTTTGTCAACAAAAGTGGGCTCAATATGAATAACATCTTTCAATATTAGGAGGGTTCGAAAGACAATCCCCTTCTAGGAAGGTCTATTAGCTGGATATCTTGAAGAAATAAAATGCCCGAGAAGAACTTTCTAGGCTTCATTACTTTAAATGGCATGAATGACTCATTTAGCATATAGGGCTAAACCTAAACACCTCTGTGAAAACCATAGTGATCAACAAAGGGGGCTAAATTAGAATGTTTCCTTATTTTAGTGGAGCAATTGTTGCTTAGGAAATGAAAATAAGCTTTGAAAAGAGGGGGTGCTTGAAATAAGCAACAACTGCTTATTGAGAAATGACATTGTGACTCCACACATTTTTTCCCTCTTTTTTATTTGTCTCTAATTTTTCCTCGAAACCTAAACTAAAAATTATTATTAAAGATTTATGTTTAAAATTATAATTTAAGATTACTACTTATTTATAAGCAACAAAATTTAACATTCATGGAACCAACAACTCAACAAATTGCTGCTTAAAAATTTGAAAAACACTACTAGCCAAAATAAGCTAAATGGGCCCTTGGTCTACTGGTGAAGTTGAATGGCTCACACCGAGCCCACCAGGGATCAAGTCTTGCTGAGTGCAAGGCTCTGACATCATAAGAGATGAGGCCAGGATCGTGCCCTGGGCGAATTCGGCGGCGTGGATGCCCCTCAGTCCTTGGCTCTAAGCCGAAGAGGTGCACGTGTGGGCCCGTATCGGGTTCTTAAATCGTTTACGTGGTGGCCTTCGCTGGTTGGTAGCTCGCAGGCTTCGTGCCTCACTAGGCTGCCTTACAAATCTGAAACCTCCATAAAAAAAAAAAAGCTAAATGATTGCACGGGGGACCTACCCTAAGTCAAAGATTTGCTAACCTAAAGTTTTACAATCAAATTTAGAAAACAAATTCTTGTTAAGACATATATTTCTTTATTTTAATATATAAAAGATAAAATTAGTTGATTTCATTATCCATTATCCAAGTAACGAGGGACCGAGTGGAACCGAAGCTCGCACTAATTTTCTCACTCGTGCATGAAACAATCTAACGAAAAGCCAGCTTGACTGTGTTCTATTCAATATTAGAACGTTTCGGTAGCAACCACTTTAGACCGTCAGTCACTAAAATAATGTATTTGCTTTATGGTTGAATTTGGAATCCCATCTTCTCAAGGTTGAAATTCATCGATACCACGTTGAACATTAATTTAAGACATTTGAATTTGGAATATGTTCGTCTAAAGGCTGAAGCTCATTCATTTTCCTACCACGTTCCAGACTAAATTAACACATGCATGATCAAGTAATGGATAAGACGTGAATTTTGACCAACAAAATAGTTGAAAGCCCATCTGCAATGTATTATAAAGTAAAAAAATTCAATTAATGTTTATCACATTTCAGCCTCCAAATATTTTGTATCCAGCAATTTTGCAAGGCAGAGCAGCCAAAGATCGCCATGGCAACGATAGCAGCTAATCTAAGCAGAAGGTTTTTTTTTTCGAATAGCTGATTTTCACTTATCTGGGAATAAAATAAGTTTTTTATTTTTTTGGGAATAAAATTTAAAAAAGTGAAAGAACTGCGGTCTTTTGTTTTTGAAATTTGGGGTCTATCAATGTTGAAGAATAAAATTAGGGGTCTATCATCTATTTGTTTGATAGTTGTATTGGGCCTTCCCTTGTCTATCAGTGGTTACATTTGATACATGTTGGGCTTTTCTTCGACCTCCCTTATTAGAATCCTCTTTCACATAATGAGAGGTCTTGTTGTTCAATCATCTTATAAGTTCTTTTCCTTGGTTGAATGGACTTTGTTAACCAATTAGTAGGGGTAGATGATGTATTGAGAGGTTGGCATGTTTTCATTTCAAACAAGTTCTTTGATCCTTCTACTTCTTTTGCTTGTACTGAAGATGACACTTGTTGTGAAGAGGAGTGGAATGGTGTTGTGATGGCGAAGAGGTGTCTTGTCATTGTTCCTCCCTTTGGGGAAATGGAGTTTTCTCTTTTTGAGGTGATGGAGTTTTCTTCCTATTGTACTCATTCCTCTTCTACTTCCTTTTTTTCACTACCTTTATTAGCTTCTCTTCATCTTATTTTCTTCATCATTCAATTCTTCAGCCTTATTAAGCTCTTCTTCTCTGAGATGCTGTCTTCTGTATCTTCTTCATCGATAGTTCCCTCACTAGTGGTTATGAGTCCACCTTTCCTTGTCCATTTACACCTAGCTATTCATCTAGATTTTTAATTTTCATCCCACATATCTCTATCCTTTTGTATATCCTTCTGAAAGGTTCATCCATCCTCTCTCGTTTAGCAAAATCTGATATATAAAACTCAGCAACACCCCAAAGGATCTTCCTGTTCTTGTTCTTATGGAACAGTATACTCATCCAATGGAGCTAGTTGTTCTTCCGCCTGAAGAGGAGGCTCCGATAGGTTGTCCTCTGAAGAAGGATGTCCAAAATTGAGTGTTTGAATTATGGCCTTAGATGACCTAGTCCTTCTCCTTGTGACAAGTTGTAGACCATGGTCCTCTTCCTCTTCCATCTCCTCTGGAACCTCAATGAGTGGTTCCATCTTTGGAAGCCTTTTCCTTAATCTTTTATACACCTTTCCATTAATCATAATAGAAGATTTACTTTACTTACACAACTTAACTGTGAAAGACAAAATTCTTGGCCAGAGGATGAAGATGAAACTTTCGCTATGATGGTGGATAGGCTCACAGGTACAATAATAGACACATAAGAAGAAAGTGTAGTGATAACACTAGTAGATGTTGGTGATAACACTATTTTATACAAACTTTGAAATAACACCTCTAGATAGTAAATTTTATATATTTAAGCAACAAAATTGAATTAATGAAATGAAGAAACATAAAATTCAAAACTAAATAAGCTTTGTGCACTTCAATAAATTCAACTATTAGAGACTATCTTGAAAATGGCGAATGCATTAAATATTCATTCCAAGCAATGGAAGCACTATATACAAGGAGAGGAGAGAAGTTACACACCAGTTACAAACAAACCAAGAGAGTTTTACACAATGATCACAAACAGACCAAGAGAGCAATTATGAATTGTTTACAAATAGACTAAACCACTACTACAACGGTCAATGTATGATTACATTAACATCTCCCCTTAATATATTGTTTTTGAATCTTCAAATCCAGCTCTGAATTGAGTCCTTGAGCTCTCAGTTCCAGACTCTCAAATCATAGACACAAAATTATACTAGACAAAAATCTTCCAATTTGTCTCTTAACCGTTGGGAGGTTGATAATTCTTTATCATAGTCTTGTGAACTCTCTAGGAAATCATCCATACTACTCTTCACTAAACCCCAAATCTGTCTTCAAATCATAACCTTCACAATATAAAGTTATTGAATGGACAAAAAAATTAGACCAAAATTTTAATCTAACTCTTATTATTTTTCACTTGCCTTAACACCTACAAGATTGTTATCAAACATTATTATTATAATTTTTCTCAATATTAATAGTTATATAGTCAGTTTAGTCAAACTATTAATATAGTCAATGAGCCCTTGGTCTACTAGTGAAGTCAAAAGGTTCTTAAGGGATGAGGCTATAATGAAAAAATAATCATTATTTTTTCGTATTAATCACCATTAATAGATTATAAATGTATCTACCATAAGAGTAATCTATAATAAAACACTCAAAAATTAAAAATATATTTTATATTAACACTATAAAACTGAATTTCTTTTAATCAAAAATTATAAATACATGATAAATATAATGTATATTACAATTTCAGTGAACAAATATGTATATATATTTTTATCAAACTGTCAAACTTCTCCATGATGGATCATTGAGTATGATATGAAACGTCAATCTAAAAAACACACCAAATTGTCACATAAATATATCTACCATAAGAATAATCTATAATAAATTTCTCAAAATAAAAAAATATTTGATGATTGATCATTGGGTGTGATCTGAAATGTCAATTGAAAAAAAAACAGAGAGTTGAATACAAAAAAATTGTTACAATCATTCATGGACGGTAAAAAACTCCTACCAAATTGTGACATAAATGCATCTACCATTAGAATAATTTATAATAAAACTCCCAAAATTTAAAATATATTTTATATTCATGTTATAAAACTGATTCTTTCTTTTAATCAAATATTGTAAATACACGATAAATATAATGTATACTACAATTTTACTCAACAAATATGTATAACAATTTGTCACATTTCTGATGATGGACTATTGATTGTGATCTAAAACGTCACTCTAAAAAACACACAAAGTTGAATATAAAAAACTCATTACAATCATTCATAAAATGTAAAAACCTCCTACCAAATTGTCATGTGCTTATTATTTTTCATCTTCCAGATAATAAATCAGTGAATATGATTATTGCAACCTTTCCTTCTAATCTGCTTATAATCAGTAACCATCAGCTTTGAAAAAGGTAGCTAAAGACACTTCCAATCTCTCTCTTATTGATGTATGCATATTCAATAATTCAATACAATTTCAATTTCAATGACGAGAAATAGCCATGTATAGCCAAAACGAGGCCAAGAAGTTCAAAGGGATTATAGACTGATTCTAAGCAAAGCTAAAAATGTAATGGATGACCCACAAGAATCAACTAAAATTTATTTGTTTTGGACTTACAAGTTTAATGGTTTATCCTTTATGTTATAATAATAATAAATACGTAAAAAAAAATTAGTCATATGATATATTTATTCTAGTATAATTTTAACTCAAAACATTATTATATAATTCAATGGATTCTTGGTCTACTAGTGAAGTTGAATGGCTCCAAATGAGCCCACCAGAGATCAAGTCTTGCTGAGTGCAAGGCTCCCACATCATAAGGGATGAGGCCGGGATTGTGCCCCGGGCGAATTTGGCAGAATGGATATCCCTTAGTCCTTGGCTCTTAGCCGAAGAGGTTTCAGCGTATAGCAAAAAATTTAAAATTTTCCGTGGTGGCCCTCGCTAGGCTGGTTGCTTGTAGGCTTCATGCCTCTGCTGGACAGCCTTGCTTGCAAGTCTGAACCTCCATAAAAAAAAACATTACTATGTATTAATCTTTGATGTAGAAAAAACCAAAAATGAGAATACCTTTCTCTATTGTAATTTTAGAAGTTGAAATACCCTTCCATTCTAACTGTAATTTTAGGCTGATTTTGAATATATTAATTGTTATCAATATTGCCTTTTTGAAGTGTAAGAGAGAGAGAACTGGTGTACTGTCTAGTAGCTTAGACTGTTTTACTGGTAAGAGTGAGGGTCTACCATGTTTTTTAACATAGATTCATAATAAACTAAAAACTGAAATAATTATGTAAAGATTTTTTTGATAGAAATAGTTATCATTAAAGTTCAGAGAATAAATATCGATGGAGGTTTGTTACAAAACCATTCTAGAAAGTCTCAAAGAAGAATGGGAAGACAAATGAATGGCAAGAAATACGCATACAATAATCACCTCAAATCATGACAGAGTGAAAGAAAGAGATACTGAATCCATGAAATTTTAGCTATGATAAACTTATTCAGGCAAGCAATCAGCAAAAACATTTCACTAACAAAGAATATGGACTAGAAAAATATGGAAGCAAAATTTTGGGCCAGGTGACATAAGAAATCAACTTTATAGAAGATTGAAGAGTTTTCCTATTATTCAAAAGAGAAACCAAAACTATTGAATCCATCTCACAAATAAACTTTTCCTAGCTCCACTCACAAGCTTTCTCCATAGCTTCTAAGACAGCAATGAGCCTCCATGTGTTCCAATTTCACTAATCCCTGTCGCTCCTGGATTATCTCATGAAAAAAGATCAAGAACCATCAGTATTAATCTTATGGAATCCCCATGGAGGAAGAGACCATTTGCCAGCTCTATTCACTTTACTGAATTATCTAACCTTAGATAAGGTTGCTTGAGAAATTCAACACTGAAGAAGAAAGAACAACATACAAGGAGAACTTGGCCTGTAAGGTTTCTCTCAAAGTGCTTTCCTCTCAAATTGCTTAGATCCTTTTGCCACATATTCTCAATAAAATTTTGATAGCCTTGGAAAATTTGACAATTTCTCTTCAGGCAAATGATAGCTTTGGAAAATTTGACAATTTCTCTTCAGCCAAATTTGTCAAAGAATAAAAGTAGGTTCTATATTCCATGCAATTGAGGTAAGAGGGAGGTCCTGAGTAGCTCAAAATTCAGATAGATAAGAGGTAAGAGGGAGGTCCTGAGTAGCTCAAAATTCAGATAGATAAGAAGCATGAAGAAAAGGGTGATTCCAAAGAAATTACCATTGTTCCAAGAAACCAACAGAAAAAGAAAAAGAGCATAGAAAAAGAAAAAGAGCATTCAAAGAAAAGATGAGACACACTCCCCTCACTAAATCTTTATAGAATACAAATAGAAAAACCTTTGAAAACATTTTCTTTTATTGATATAAAAGAAGCATTACACTTCAACCAATAATATAAATAAACTTGTACAACTCAAGAATAATGATTAATATAAATGGAAAGATCTGAATTCTTTAAAATTCTGCAAAGATAATGAAGTGTACCATGTCTAAAAGTTCTGACCAGAGAAAGAGATTCATTGGCTCATATATATAAACAGTAAATTAATCAGTTAAAATATTGTCATCTGAGTAGTTTATGGAAGAAACCACCTGCTACAAGCAGTATGACAGGTACAGAGATTTTCAACTGAATATATCCATAACCGCCTGTTGCATACAGTACTACATGCTATAATAAATGCAAAATATATATATATATATATATATATATATATATATATATATATATATATGTGGACAGCCATAAACAAGATGAAACAGGGAAGTTGAGATAACATGACAATTATCATCACCATTGTAGAAATCATAGACCTGGAAATTTCGATCACTTATAAATCTCAGAAAGAAAATGAAATCGGTATAAATCAACCATCTGAAAAAAGATTGTTGAGGAGAAAAGACTAACACTTGAGAAATCACCTTCTGCTTAGGTTAGTAGCTACCACCGCCATCGACATCTTTGAGGAAACTATAAGTTGTAATTGTTGGCGTAGCAACTATATCCATAGTGATATCCCTCTTCACCACCAGTACGTGCTTTTGGTGTGATGGTCAAATCTACATGGTATCAGAGCGCAGATCATCGATATGAGTCCCTCAAGCCCTAGATCCTTCATCCGCGTAAGTTCAATTTATCAACATGGTACGTAGTGGGTGCAAATCCCACATGGTATTTAGGGTTGTATCCAACTCTATTGTGTCAGGGGTGTTGACGTGGCTACTATATCCACGATGAGATCAGTCTCCACCACCAGTACGTATTTTTGGTGTGATAATTTAATCTACAGTTATGCCTTGCAAAATAGCTCACAATAGAAGATTTAGAAGTTGCAATGTGATACACAATACAAACCCTTTCCTTATAAAAACAAATGCAAAAAAGCTCAATACAAGAATAAAGGCTCAAACATAGCTCAGAATAAAATATTTAGATATTGCAATGCGATGCACAATAAAGAAATCCTTTCCTTATAAAACAAATGCAAAAAGGCTAATGCAAAAAGAAAGGCTCAAACATGATCACGTTCTTTGTATTTTAGTCTTTCCAGATATTATCAACTTTACTTTCCTTCTCTCCTTTTTAAGATTATTTTAAATTCAGATAAGAGACATACTTTTACCACGTTCCAGTTTTGGAAAGGTAAGTTTTTATATGCACCGAGACAACACTTAATCAGTGTAGATTATTGTGGGTCCCAAAAAGATACCAATTTGAAAGCAGATAACTTAAAAAATTATTAATAATTTAGTATCATTTATCATCACTTTATGCTATAGTGGAGATACTATATTAAATTATACATACAATAATTGAGACACCATGGTTGTTTTCTTTTTTTGATTATTAAAGTTTCGAAACTAATTACGTCGTAGGTGTTTCCATATGAGAAAGACCAGGCTATTTTATACTATCAACGGTGGGAAATGATGGAGATAGAATGACTACCATTGAAGTCATCTAAGCCGTCCATCAAATTCTACCATTTTACATGTCATAAATCTTAAAAATCAGAAAGTCCACAGACGTAGAAAAAACAATCTCTATACTTTGATTGATCGACAACGGTAACTGTTTAGAAATTTGAGCTTTGTTAAGATATTTCTTTGTAAAGATCTTTTATTTGTTAAATTCCGCCTTACCTTTTGCGGATACAAGGTTTTAGCCTGTCAGAGTTTAGAGCTACCGTTCCTTGCTAGTTTTCAAATTTGGTGTCTAAAGCAACTATTTTTCATTTTCAAAAATTCAGTTTTCTATAATTTTTTTATTGGGAGTTTAAGGGTAAGATCCAGGGCTCGAAACACAAGGACAACCAAGTTTAAACGATCTAATAACCTAAATTGGTAGGTTCCAGTGATAATACTGAAAATTACAACAAGTAGACAAGGAATTGTAGCCTTCACTGCTGACTAACTAATTTTAGCCTTTAAGCAAAGAATTGATCTTTTGTTCGTCTTTTTTCGTTTTAATGCGCGATTTCAGAATCCATCTGGAAATAATTTGTAGAAAGTCTGCCGACGTAGAAAAACTAATCTATTTCCTCTGATTGGCGGCTCAACTGTAGAATCGACAAAGGTTGCTGTATAAAATATTCAACCTCGTTAAAAACTTTATTTGTGAAGATCTTTTATTTGTTAAATTCCTCCTTACCTTTTGCGGATACATGGGTTCAGGCTATCGTAGTTTAGAGCTACCGTTTCTTGCTTTTCATAATTTATTTTTCTGTTATTCTTATTAAATTTAGAGTTTAAAGCTACTGTTTTTTGTTTTGAAAAAAATTATTTTTCTGTATTATTTTTGTACTCTGAGTTTGAGGTAAGGTCCAGGGTTCGAAATGAAAAGGCCGAGCCAAGTTTTAAACGATCTGATAATCTAATTTGGTAGGTTACAGTGATAAAACTGAAAATTACAGCTAGAGACAATGATGATCCTATGTTTTACACAGGGCTTTCCTCTGGCTAAGACGACAATGGTAAGAAAATCGGGCGGCAGGAGCTATGGAATATTGGCGATGATGATGTTGATAATGGCTTTGAATTCGGCCTTGGCCAAAGGGAAATATGTGGTGGAGAAGAAAAATTTAGGGGTAACTTTGCCGGCTTCCATTAAGGGCAAATACGACTGCGCTATAGGCAATTTTGGTATTCCTCAACATGCCGGAACTGTAATGGGGACTGTAGCTTATCTTGAAGAAAATAGTAGGGGCTGCCTGGAATTTGATTACAGCTTTAGATCCCGCTGTAGAGAAATTCCTACTATTCTTCTGGTTGACTGTGGAGGTAAGTTCTCAGCCTCCTTGCTCACCAGTGTTACGTGTTTTTGTTTTTGGATTTTATATGTTTGGGAGTGCTTCTAGTCATTAATATTGCATGAATTCTATCATTTTGAAATTGCTTTGCCATTAAATATAAGATTGTAAGGTTAATATCATTATAATTCTATTTATGTCATAGGTGTTTCTATATGAGAAAGGCCAGGGTATTTTATACGATCAATGGTGGGAAGTGATGGAGACATAATGACTACCATTGAATTCATCTAAACCGTCCATCAAATTCTACCACTTTACACGTCATAAATCTTCAAAATCAGACAATACAAACTGTATCCGTCGATTTCAATTTTAGGTTGACGTCATCTTTGTCCAACTACTTCGCTGACATGCATTATAGTTGCTTGACAACTCATTGTTATATTCGCCACAAGAATGGTGTTTGACATTGTCCCAGACATGAATGAAAAACCATATTGATATCCGATTTGTTCGGTTTCATTGCTCATAGAGTATGGTGAAGCAACAACAAGAAGAGCGATGGAGGGCTCAAAAATTACTTCCGGTGCGATCTGGTCAGAAGTATGCATTGTGTTCGTCATATCCTCTATTTATTGAAATTTATGAGATCACATTTCTTCGAGGAAATTGTGTTGTGCCCAAGCGTCCACATTATGCGTGCATGTATATCTGGAGTTACTGGAACATATCTTCCTTACGTATGCTTCGTCATATTGCTTATATGCTTGCACGAGCATTTCCAGCCATAGTATCTTTCCAAATTCTTTATGCTTCGATAGATTCCCATTCCTTTTTCAACGCCTCCCATTATGCGCAGGTGTAGAGACACTAGCAAAGATGATGGATTTAGCTTTATACCTGCACATTGTGTTTACTTGGAGACGATCAACAAACTGATTCTTCACACATTGTGCCATCCTTTCACATGACATGATGCATTTTTTTATTATTTTTCTGTGTTGCGTATTTGGCGTATGCATATGCAAGTCTAACATTAGTAATTTTAATTAAAATATTTGACAAAAATTTTCATTTGTATGAATGCCAGTGCTATGTTTCAAAATCCTCCATTTTCCCAAAACCTTGTTTTGAACCTCCAATTTTGGCACTTGTAATATGGATGCTGGCAATGGTTGCGGTATGTGGCTTCATACCTGCCACCAACAAGTTGCACTTTCTGAGAGTTAAAAACCCTTTCAACAACTCTCTTTTCCATAGTCAATATCTCCAAAATGATCGGGACGCGCTGCTCAAGCACAAACCTTCGTGCTCTGATGGATGCAGATACCCTGCACCAAAGCTTCTGTTCATGGCATGCACATCGGGAAATCAGGGCAACTATCTCTTCATCAAAAAGACATAAGCCCTCGGAGAAACATTCCAATGCTAGGTTGATAGAGTGTGGCTTGTCGATGGATTTATTTGTGTTATCTTCATCGAACAAACTTGCCACTTCGGAAAATTTTTTCATTAGTCTGGCGGTTAGTTAAGTCTTATCGATTAGTTCACTTCGATAGCATTTCCTCAAAGTCTGCTCGATATGCTAATAAAACATTTTATGGAACAACTTTGAAAGTTATATTTTGCCTGGGGCCCACCACTAAATACATCCTTCATATGTAAATTTCTTCCTTAGATCATTATTATAAAATGATTTTCATCTCTCCCCCCCCCCCCCTCTTTATTTATTTCTCTATCTTTCCTCCTCTCCCTCCCTCTTTATCTTCCTATCCAACTATTTTTATCTCTCTATCTATTTTTCTCCTTCATCTCTCCATATTCGTATCCCTCCCCCCCTTTCTCTATCTCTCCCTCTCTATCCTTATTGATAATACAAACTAATTATCTTCCTTATTTAGAAGGTTTTGGTTCATTCGTGCTTGGATTCTTCTCATTGGATGTATATTTTATTTGAATATATCACTTCTCCATTTAAACCTTTCCTGCACTAACAACATCATTTGTTAAAGAGCCTATCAATCAATCTCATGAAGTGCATAAATATATGAAAGAAGTATAGCAATTTTCTTTCCTAATTGACTTCTCATGCCTCTTCGGCATACCCATTGCACACTGAGGGGTCATGGAGAGAGATGGATGGATAGAGAGAGGGAGATGTGTCTAGATGGAGACATAATGTGTGTGTGTGGGGGGGGGGGGGATAGGGATAGAAAGAGGGAGAGG
>MU227524.1:1658374-1669145 GCA_018584345.1 Thuja plicata
CATGAGGAAAAATGGTACTCCCTCATGAGAATATCTCTCCAGTGCTCCAACCAAACCTTGGTTTTCAAGACGATCAAGAAGACATAAGCTCGTCTCTCAATACATTTGTTTGGAGGTATAGGAGGAATGCTGAGCATTACAGGAACGCGAGCCAGGTATTGGAGGAAGAAGAAAGAAGGGCGGAAGCTTTAGAAAGAGCTATTCAAAGGAGGAATATCCAAAGAGCAAAAAGACAAGAAAGAAGAGAAGCCCAGCAGTAAACTCTTCTCAGCACCCTGGAACACGCAAAGTTCCTCAGGAGTACCAGAAAACAAGGTGGGCGAGATCCTACATTCGACAAGCTAGAAGAGCTTGGTTTTTCCATCCTAGAGGCTCCTAAAAGAAGAGGAGAAAATAAGAGTCGGAGTAGACCGGCTTCCCCTATCAGGAATCAAATTACTTCACAAAGCACTTGCCAGGTATTGACTCTTCACGGTATCAATACTCCCTCGGTTGTTAATTTTCCACCATATAGTGCAAGGGCTGTCATGGCTACTCCATGGGCTGCAGTAGTTGGACCTTTAGCCTTAGCGGCTTACCATCCACTCCCTATGGGGTTGAGAAAGAATTTTCCTAAGTTTTTTGGTGATGGAAAGGTCACTCCGGATCAACATATTAAGGCATTCTTTGCGGCTACCAACGTCCTGGGGGTGGCACATGAAGACGTTGCTATAAGACTATTTGTTGAGACTTTGACAGAGAATGCCACAGAATTGTTCTACCATCTGGATGATGGCTCTATCACTAGCTAGAACACGATGAGAATGACATTCAAAGCCTGATTTAAGACTACAGAAGATGAGCATGCTCTGTTAACGCAACTGGCGTCCATCAAGAAGCAACCTCACATGAGTATGAGGGATTTTGTAGCCAGTTTCAACAAAATTACCAGTAGAATCCCTGCTGCTGCTAGGCCTACTACCGGTAATCTCAAAACATTCTTCATAAGCACGATGCCTCCAGATATAAATTATGACTTAAGATGGGAACGCCCTGCTTATCTAGCAGACGCACAAAGAAGAGCCATTGAGTGTGAGGATGACTTAATCTCTGTGGGAAAGTGGAAAAGGGAGATTCAAACCAAGGAAAGCTCTAGCAATACTACGTCATCGGATGAGATGCTTCAGAAGTTGTCAAATGAGTTGGTCGCGATGAAGAAGCAATTACCAGGTTTCAACAACTCTTATCAGCAGAATTTTTAGAATGTGCCGGGAAGAGGTGCAGACAATAAGTTCCTGCAACTTACAGGCGCCCAGCCAAGATTGCAGATCGAAGCGGCACCCAAGAGAGGGAACATGTGCGTGTTTCATTTGACTACAGATCATGACAGTGAAAATTGCCCAGAGACCGTCCGTATGATGCAGTTGTTAGCCACCAATGAGCTGAATGTAGCGGCTCCTCGTACAGATTTGGATACATACTCCAATGGCGACTCCAAAAATTTATTTGTAAAGTATAAATCTGACTCTAAAATCAAAAGTGAATGCTATGCCACCATTAATGGGACTTTGTATCAAGTACTCAGCCAGGGATAGAAGTTGAAGAACCAGTCTTCAAGCCAACCTCTCAAAGGTGACTCTGTTCCTTCCACGAGAAATGCCCATGCTGATCAAGGAACCTCAAGTTCTCAAACGGGTAAGGATAAAGCACCTTTTGATTTTATCCAGTTTTGTGAAGAAGCAAAAATTCAGATTTCCCCTATAGATTACTTAGCTTCACATCCTTCTGAATTGAAAAGACTAGTGGAGAGATGTAAGGGGGATTTCTCAAACTTGAACCACAATGTGACCATAGAACAAGAAGGGGAAACATTAACAGCTAATTTGTTTCATCAAGATGAATGTACTATGTTAGCAACTTCTCCTGGTTAGAAACCCGACCCCTTCTATGTTTCATTGTATATTAATGGTTGTAAACTGAGTAACTGCATAATAGACTCTGGAGCGTCAGACAATGTCATGCCCCATTCAGTGGCCAAAGCCTTAGGTCTTAGTCTCACAGAGGTGCATGGGAGATGTTATTCAATGGATGCTAAACAGGTCCCCTTGCTAGGACAAATTAAAGATGCCCAGGTTGCTTTGGCCTCTCACCCCGGAAAGAAGCTCTTATTGACTATCTTAGTGGCAGACATCCCGGCAAGCTATGGTCTCCTCCTAAGTAGAAGTTTCTATAGAGACTTAGGAGGAGAGATAAAGTTAGACTGGTCTTAGGCTATGATACCGATTGGGGACAAGAAAGTTAAGTTGGAGCCTGAAGAAAAAGCTAAATTCACCATCCTGAAATCTGATGATCCCAAATTCCAGATACTCTACCAAGAGTTGGAATTTGGCAACTACATGTTGTTCACTCAAGAATCCCTGAGTGAAGAAAGAAGTGAAAGTCCAGATGAAAGAGTTTCATGTGAAGGGAGTAACCTTACTGGTGTATGGACCCTGGAATTTGATGGAAGTTGTTCTTCATCAGGATCCAATGCGGGCGTCGTGTTAATCCCTCCTCAGGGTGAACCTGAACCCATGACCTTTAAATTGGAATTCGGAAACACCAATAACATCGCGGAATATGAGGCTCTATTACTTGGAATTGTAGCAGCAAAAGAGAAAGGGATAAAACTGCTGAAAGCTAGAGGTGACGCAGAGCTCGTGGTGAAACAGGTTAGAAGACAATACTCTGTTAAGAATCACCGATTAAAGAATTACAGAGACAGAGTCTGGGATGAAATTGAAGGTCTGGATTCTTTCTCCATTGAAGCAGTACCAAGAGAGTTGAACACCAAGGCCGACTCCCTGGCAATTTTGACTTCTTTATTGTTGCCTCATCCAGAGTTTAAAGACAAGAAGTATCAGATCGAGATTGTTTACAGAGCGTCTGTTCCAAACAATATGGATTCGTGGTAGGTCTTTGAAGACGACAAGAGCCTGTAGTTATTCTTGGAAAATGACAAGACTACTTCTGAACACCATGTGAATGAAGGAGATAAAGAGGATTCCAGTCGTGAATCACCAAGAAAGCAAGGTGAAGCGATTCAGATACAAGGTAATATTATCCTGCCTTATTTTGTGTCTTTGGAAAAGTTGTTCAATAGAAACGATGCCTATATAAAGCAGAAGAGGATGAAAAAAAGGACTCACTACTGGTGAGTATGAAGGGGTGAACATCGGCGATCCGGATGACCCCAAGATGATCAACATCGGCAAATGTTGTTCATCTGAAGAGAAGGAAGCCGCCAAACAACTCTTTCTAGAGTACAAGGATGTTTTCGCCTGGAGTTACGAAGACTTGAAAAGTTATAGAGGCAGAAAAGTGAAACATCAAATTCCTCTGAAGCCAAATGCCATCCCTGTTTGCCAAAAATAGAGGAATTACAACCCCAAGATAGCAGATGCCATTTTCCAAGAAGTGGATAAAATGCTGAAGGCTCGGATTATCTACCTGATTCATCACTCTACTTGGGTGGCCAATATAGTTCCTGTTTGGAAAAAGAGCAGAGAAATCAGGATTTGTGTTGATTTTTGTAATCTAAATCAGGTGTCCCTTAAAGATAATTTTTCCCTTCCCAATATGGATTATTTACTGCAAATGGTGGCTAGGTCTGAGATGATGTCTATGCTCGATGGATTCTCGGGCTATAACCAAATTGAAGTAGAGGAGAAAGACCAGCACAAGATGGCATTCACAACCCCCTGGGGTACATTCGCATACCACAGGATGCCTTTCAGTTTGATAAATGCAGGTGCTACTTTTCAAAGATGCATGAGCAAAACATTCGTTGATCTGAAGGATAGGAGCATGGGGATATATCTGGATGATCTCACCGTGTTTTCAAAGAAAAGAAGAGACCACATAGGAGATTTGAGGAAGGTCTTACAAAGATGTTGGGAGCATGGAATCTCCCTTAACCCGAAGAAATTAGTGTTCTATGTAACAGAAGGAAAGCATCTCGGTCACATAGTCTCCCAAGAAGGAATCAGGATTGACCCAGAATGAGTTGAGGCTATTCGAAGGTTGAGTTTGCCAGTGAACAGAACAGGAGTGAAGTCATTTTTCGGGCAAATCAACTTGCTCAGAAGGTTCGTACCAGACTTTGCGGAGATAACCCAATGCATTGTAGATATGATGAAGGGAAATGCAAACTTTAGATGGAGCCAACCAGGGAAGCAAGCTTTCCAGAACATCAAAGATGCCATTGCTAATGCTCCGGTTTTGAGTCATCCAAACTATGAGCGGGATTTCATCATCTACTGTTATGCTTCCGAACACACTCTGTCAGCTATACTTATGCAAAGTAATGATGAGGGAGTTCAGACTCCTATAGCTTTCATGAGCGTTCCTTTAAAGAACCATGAATTAAGATACTCTCAGACTGAGAAACATGCTTTTGCGGTGGTTAAGGCTTTAAAAAACTTCTGATTCTACATCTTGCATTCGCATTCTGTAGTCTATGTCCCAGATGTAGCAGTGAAGAGTGTGTTAACACAGCAAAAAGTGGGTTGCAATGCTCGAGGAGCTTGGATAGCAAAAACGCAGGAATACGACATTGAAATTAAGCCCACTAAACTGGTAAGGGGAAATGCTTTATGTAGAGCAATCATGGAAAACAAGATCATGGAAGAGACAGAGGAATCCGAAGAAAAGCAGTTGGTCTTGGCAGTGGGACTCCAAGATACATGGTTCGAAGATATTGTTTACTTCCTCACATACGGAGAATGCCCAGACAGCCTGACGGCGAGGCAAAGAAGAGAGCTAAAATTAAAGGCTGCTAAATTCGTAATTTGGGATGGTAAATTGTTTAAGAAGGCGATTGATGACACTTTCCTCAGATGTGTAGATAAACAACAACAAGAGAAGTTGTTGAAGACTTTTCACAACGAAGCCTGTGGAGGACATTTCTCATCCTCAGTTACAGCTTTCAAAATTTTAAGACAATGTTACTACTGGCCTGGGATGTTCAAGGACACCTATTCCTGGGTAGCAAAATGTGAGAAATGCAAGATGTTTTTAGGGAATCCTCAATTAGAAGCTCTCCCGTTAAAGCCTGTGGTGATAGAGGAGCCTTTTCAACAATGGGGTCTTGATTTCATCGGCCCAATTAATCCTGCTTCCAGTGCTGGTCACCAGTAAATAATAACTGCCACTGATTATTTCACCAAGTGGGTGGAAGCTAAGGCAACGAAGAAGACAACTTTAGAAGTGGTATGTGAGTTTCTTAAAGAAAATATACTGGTTAGGTTTGGTGTCCCGAATAAGTTAGCGATGGACAATGCAGCTTACTTTTCATCAGTTGAGATTACTAGTTTTTTCTTCGAACATGGAATCACTGTTAGCCATTCCTCAGATTACTTCCCACAGGGAAACGGCCAGGCCAAATCCAGCAATAAGAATTTGGTGAATATTATTAAGAAGCTAGTGGAAGATAATCAAAGAAACTGGCATAAAAATCTGCATGAAGCATTATGGGCGGACAGGGTGACGCCAAAGAGGGAAATTGGTGTATCACCTTTTGAGCTGGTTTATGGCACTGAAGTGAGCCTTCCATTACCTCTGGAGTTGGCTACTAGAAATCTCAGAAAGGTGATTGAAGATGGTACGTTCAGAGATGGATTAGATAAGAGGATCTTGTATCTGACAAAACTAGAAGAGGAGAGAGTGGAGATAGTAGATCACATCACTCAGCATCAACTACGAGTGAAGAAGCTATTTGACAGAAAGGCGAGACCACGAAAGTTCATGGTGGGCGATAGTGTATTATTATGGGATAAGAAAAATGCTCCCAAAGGGATGCATAAGAAGTTTGATTCCCTATGGAAAGGCTCATTCATAATCCACCAGGCATTTGATAACAATTCTTTCAAACTAGCGTATCAAGATAGAAAAGTGTTACCACTGACCTTCAATCGTCAGGATTTGAAGCTTTATCAAATTGCAGATTGAAAATAGGTAACCCCTGTAATGTACCATAGTTTTGTTCTATTGCTTTGCGTTCCTTAGGTTAGTTTCCCTTCCCTTTCTTTTGTTTCTTTCTTGTTTTGCTTGCTGTTGTTGGTGTTCCTGCGTTGCCGCCTTTTTTTTTCCTTGCAAAACCAGAGATACTGAGTCCTCGCTTGGGTATAATCTACCCAAGTCCCCAGTCAGAGCCAGTTGTTGCCCCACTTTTCATCTTGTACCCATGTTGTCAAAATGGAGGATTTAGGAGTCATAGTATGGTCATGTCATGTTGGTCTGGTCAGTCTGATGTCTAGGTCTAAGTCTTCCCTAGGTAGAAAGTCTTTGCCGGGTTCCCCTTATTTTTCCTTCTTGTTTTAGCCGGGTGGGCTGTTATTAGAGTTTCATTGCTTTGGGTAGGTTGTAGATCCTAACTCGAAAAAGATATATGCTCCTATTGATGATCTTTTTCAAGCAGAAGAATGATTGGGAATCATAATTTCCAGGCATTCATAAGAAATCAGAGAAGACTCTTCATATAGATGATGCAGAGACAGAGCTGTGATTGTAGATATGAGGAGTTATGCTTGATATCCTTCAATTGGCATTGGATCTAAGCATGGTGATTGACAGGCTGAATAGAATGAGAAATGTGATATAATTGCATAACTATAACAGAGAATTGAGAAGAAATCAGAAAAGGTGATATGCCGCAATGAATATGCAGTTGAAATAAGTGTTCTTCTGGTTTGTATTCTGCTCTTTCAGGTGCGATAGCACATAATATGTATGTATTCAATACATTTTCCACAGTCTATAGAAGTTGATGATTTTCACTATCTGAAGGTATGGATTGATTCTATGGTGTCTTACGAGCCCAACAATGAAGACCGCATGAGATTTGGAGTCAAAATGAGAAAGTTATGGCGCAGCAGGATTTTTCATTCTGGCTACTCCATGGCGGAAGATTGAGTTTTAACTACTCCATGGCAGAATTCTACCTGAGAAGGTAATTTTCTGCAAAGGGCAGAACTTTACCTTGAGCGGAATTCTACCTCAGAAAGTGATTTTCCGCAAAGGGCAGAACTTTACCTTGAGCAGAATTCTACCTCAGAAAGTGATTTTCCGCAAGCTTAAGTATTATAAGGTGGGCCCAATTTATTAAAAAGGAGAAGCTCTTTTTCAATTCTCCGCAAAGGAGAAGCTCTTTTTCAATTCTCCAAAAAGGAGAATTTTTTTTCTAATTCCCCGAAAAGGAGAAGCTCTTTTGGTATTTTCCGCCAAAAGCATTCAGTTTGGGACTTTCCGCCAATTGCATTAAAGGCCCGAGTTCAAGATAAAGATGAGGATTCTCAATACCATTTGAGGTTGAAATCAAAACCGAATAACATCAAACATGTGAAAAACATAAACAGTTATTTGACCCCGAAGCCCAATGGATTTGACTCGACAGAGGTCCTTAAAGAGAAGATGAAGGGTTCAAATTGAAGTGTCACAGTGATGATGTCTTTTCTTATTCCCATGTCAGCGATTGGCTTTTCAAATTCTATCGTCGAGATGTTCTCTCTTTATGTCCTGTCTTTTTGTATTCTGGAAGTTGAATCATTTCCAGTAAGCATTGTATGTAAACTCTATAAATACTGTGAAGGAAATCAATGCAAAGGTCGGCAAATTTTTGGTGTGGAATGCTTGATGTTGCAGAGACAATTGAAGGTGTTTTATGTCAATTATTTTCTATTCCAGTTAATTAGGTGGTTCTTTCTCTCAGTCTAAGTTACATTAAGAAAGAAAGGATGTTTCATTCTTTTGTTGTGAGGATGTGAGTAAACCTCAGTAGGATGTGTTGTGGGATATTCGAAGAAGGATTCGTTAGAAGTTGTCATCATTTCATTTATATTTCTGTTAGTATCTTCTTTAGATTAGTTAGTACTGAGTGTATGAATTCATAGTATGTGTGAGTTCTACAGCTTGGTTTATAGATTAGAAACCGCTCTTTGCCTAGATTAAGTTCTGTTTAGGCTTAATTTGGTTTGCCTCTTCTGCTCTCGGGTTAAGAGCATACCCTGTGTTAGTTTTAGGATCAAGACATAATTCATTGCATAACATTCCAAAAGGGAGCTGTACCTACCAATTCAGAGAAAAGCCAGTAATCAGAAAATGGCTTTTCAACTGTTGTAATAAGATATTGTTCATATTTTGGGCACTAAGAGTCATATTCCTAAGAAGTAAGAAAGGAAAAATCTGTTTACCAACATTGACATGTCATGTGCCTTCTTGATTGCCTTTGTGAGTGTGATGGGATTGAACCCCTTCACCCATCCTCTCAAAGGTTATGCCAACCCATCCATGAATAGCATGACCAATCGTCTCTCCAAAATATCAGTTACCAGGATTGATAATCTT
The DNA here is from genome assembly GCA_018584345.1 of Thuja plicata. NCBI lineage: Eukaryota > Viridiplantae > Streptophyta > Pinopsida > Cupressales > Cupressaceae > Thuja > Thuja plicata. The sequence goes on from MU227524.1 coordinate 1,666,736, forward strand.
TGAAATTTTGTAATGAAACTGTCCACAGTACCCGTTTATTTCAACTGAGCCAAATATTTGAAATTAAGCTCTGGATCTCTTCCATCAAAATGATCCATTAATCTCTTAGTGAAATTAGCATAGGAGGTTATCTGATCATGGTCGAGAGTGACCATGCCATGATGCCACCATTCGTGAGCTAACCCTTCCAGATGTAGGGCTACAAATTTTATGGCTTTGTCCTCTAGCATAGGGTTGAGCTAGAAATATGTGTCAGCCTTCTGCACCCAGGCCCTAGCTGTGGTGGAACCAGAACCATCAAAAGTTGATAAATTAACTTTACTAATCTTTCTCCTAAGGCTGTCATTTTAGTAGCCACCCTAATTATTGCAGCCTGAATATCTCATCCTCAGATCTACATAATCCTCGCAGGTTATATCCCTTCCAGATTTGCATTCTTCTAGTCCTCCCAAAGTTGATCTTGCATATCTTGGAATGTAGGTGGTTCTCTGTGTTGTGCTTCTATTCGAGGGGGGAAGTGGGCATCGATGGTTGAGAGCGTGTTGGTTTGGGGTTTGCCCTACTTGCAACAAAATTGTCACTTTGTACATTTTTCTCTGTGGATGCTTTTTCTTTAGCCAATTTTCGTAATGTCTCCTCCGTGAGTCGCTAAGTGTCATTGATCTGCATTTGGTTTTTGATGAGCTCTCTTAGCAATGCCATGAATTAAGTGGCAGGATCCTTTTGATCTTCCATTCTATCAGCCAAATGATATTTGTTTCTTCTCCTGGTATATACTTGCATTCAAACCCACAAGATGGTAGCATCACCAGCTCTGATACCACTATAATGTTCCTAACCCCTGGCAGATTGGCTGACTAGACCTCAGCTTCTGGCGTACTGGAGGTGCAGGCCGTATGTAGTAGGTAGACTACATAGATAGGCTGTACAGTGGAGGCAGGCAGGCCATACGGTGGGAGGAGGAAAGAAATATAGTGAGGAGAGAAGGTCGTAGGAGAATGGATTTGGCCGTACGTGCAGATGGATTTGGCTGTATGGTGGAGGTCGTACATGGGGAGAGGGTTGTTTGTATAGTAGTGTGCTAACTATACAGTGGTAGTGGGATGGCCGTATGGTGGAATGTTGGATGTACGTTGGGAGTGGCATGGTCATACGTGGAGTGTTGGCCATATGTTGGAAGTGGGATGGCCTTACGGAGGATTTCTGGTCGTACGTACATTCTGGGATGTCTGGAGGGAATGCCTATGGATTATGAAATGTGCCTTCTTCAGTGCAATGCAATTACTTATAAATTCACCAGATGTTAACAGGTGCACAAAACAATGAAGTACTGAATATGGAATAATTACTAGGAGATTATATTATGAATAATGAAGTACTTCAAATTTTCCAGAACCGATACAAGCAGAACAAAATAGAGTAGGGAAAGGGTTGAATCCCACTGAAACTACAACATGCAAAATAGGGAAGGTCTTTCACTTCCAAAGTGGCGCACACCAGAACTCCAACTAGAATTCACAATAATAATAAAATATAAAAAATCAACATCAAAAATACATCCCACACGTCGATCATAAATACCCAATAGAAAAACTCCTGAGGAGTACAAATAAAGATGACACAACACACTAACACCTACGCTAAAATAAATGATGGGTCTGGGATAAGCTAAATCGACTGGAACCCAGTCCAAGTTTATTTTATTTATTTAATAACGGGGACATTACACATCCATACTCATCGCACCCAAAGAGATGTCCACATGAATCCCTTCCTCTAAGGCAATAATATCCAATACCTCAAACTGATTAAAGCCCTCATTAGACTGCCAATCCCAATAAGACCTCTTCTTTCCCCTTCCTTTGAATCAAGGCTTAGTAGTTATAAAACCTTTCTTATCAGGACCATCTATTTTCATTGAGGCTTTCCCTTTATCTTGAATATCCACCTTTAGAAATGAGGAAGATGGTGAACCACCATAACTACTAGTAGAACCACCAGAACCCTTAGTAACCTAAGGCCATGACTAATGCTAAAAATATCTATACTCATGACATATCCGATAATAGAAGGGAAGAGATTCATAATCTAATGGTTGTACCCATGTAGAAGAGCCTAAATAGATTTCCAAATAATTTGGAAATGAATTATTCAAATCAATTTCAACACAAATATGGGCAAAAGAAATTATTGTTTTATATTGGGTTTGTTGAGCTACTGTAGTCGGCTTCCCTAGGTAAAGCAACAATATGTCACAAAATTGTTGGAATTATGTTATATTTTTCATCAGTGAAAACACTTATTCGATTCTGAATGCTTACTGAGCTCATCACTCAGTCCACAGCTTATACCGAGCATTCAGTAATCACTTTGTAAAGCTCAGCGGTTAAACAGTTCAAACCGAGCAGAA
>MU227524.1:1676207-1697107 GCA_018584345.1 Thuja plicata
AAATCTTTGTGTTTATGTGTTATGAATGATTATATTTTCATGCTTGCAGTAGATTAGATGAATGAATGGTTAAATATATACAAGTGCAGAAATGACTTAAAGTTTTAAGAGTTACTGATTCACCCCTTCCCTCTCAGTAACTTGGTTAGTCTTGATTATTTCCAACAAAAATATCTTCCCTCCAAAAGTCTTATGGAAGCCACGACAAACAAACCCAAACACGAACCCTTGAATGCAATTCCTTTGCTAAAATAAAACCTGCATGCCAAGGTTTAACAACACAACCCCACATGATTGTAAAAATATGGTCCTCCCTCAAAAACTTGATTGTGATAAGACATGAAATAATTAAAACCATGAAATAGTTGTTCTTAACTAGTATTATCTCCATATCCCCCTCAACCTATCATGTGAGATGAATCCCGGATTCCAATGCCGAAAATAAATTTGCAGATCAAAGCATGCTTGCTCCAATAAGTGACATCCTTCATCATCGATTAAAAATAAATGACAAGGAATTGATGATCATGACTTCTCAGAAGACAACCATTTACTTTATTCAATTTAGAGCTCAGTCCCTCATAAAATGAATTTGATGGATTTGCATGCACATCAGAAGAAGAACCTTGGGTAAGTGACAAAACCCCAATGATGACCAAGCTATTAGAAACCCTATGCTCCTCCATCCTAACAAAAGACAACAATAAAAATCTCATCTGGAACCACCAAACAAATGAACCACACCACTGAAGAAAAATAATAATAGAATCACCACAAAAAGTTCTAAAATAACTATAGGAAACACTTTACTCACACCCTACACAAACGAAGTAATCCCCCTGCACACGAAAATACCTCCACAACCCTACAACCATTGGCAACACACCCTACACACAGACAAAAGGAAGCAGTGACTAGGGGTTGATAGTTGTAGAGCTCAGAATGTTGTCGCAGAATTTCATCCATCCTCTGCCCTCTCAACAATCCACTCATTGAGATTGCGTACTATGTTGATGAATGTGTTAATTAATTTGATTGATTTGTCAACTAGCTAATTTATTATGTTCTTTTATTAAATAATTTGTGGATAACTTATTTATATGGATTTATTTTAATATTAATCAATTGATAAAGATTATGTAATTAATTTAAAAATAGATTAATTAGAATAATATGAAATAGTTTAACAAGTGAATATTTTAAGTTGTCTAGATGGGGTAATAGTATAAAAATGAGCATATGTGAGATTAAAGTATCTACTCATGTATAAAAAGAAAATTAATATAGTCGAAGGGTTAGAATGGTACATGACCATATTAGAGCTATAGTTAAAGAGAGAGGATTGAAGTTAAAATTGAGAAAAATAATCTAAAGGCTATTTTTTAAAATTGGGATCTTACGAAGAAATTTATATGCAATAGTTTTTATTTTTATTTTTTGGTTGTGTAGAGGAAGAAATTTATGCAATAAATTTTTTACATTGCGTACATTGAAATAGTAAGTAGGATGTGGTATAAGAAGTTTTAAGCTTTTACATTGAGTTTGAATTTTTTTATTCAACGAGGAGGATCATTGTGTTTATGTTCAAATATTGATAATTATATTTGAATCATTATCTTGGTTGTTGATGAGATGGTTAGATGCTTAAAACTACACTTTTTAACATATTAAATATAATAAAATAGATTTTTCATATAATATTAAATAAATATTTTTAAAATAAATCAATTTAAATATATAATGTCTAATAATACTATTACTACATTCCTTACAAAAACAATTCATGGTTAATTTTCAAAAAATATTTGAATTTTCCAAATATGATTGTCTTAAAATTATAAATTAAAATAATCTAAAAAAATTAGAAAAATAATATATCAAGAATTTTTTAGACATATATGCTTCCTAAATATTAAAAATAAGAATAGTTTCCAAATTTTACCAAAAAACAAAAACAAAAAAAAACTACGATTTATAAATTATTGTTTGTACAATGTAGTATAGTATTTCCACTATAGCATAAAGTGATAAGAAATGATATTTTTCAAATGATCCCTTATAGGGATTTCAATTTGAAGAATGCTCGCTGAGAGGAGGCTGGGCGTGAGCTAGGGCCTCCATGCCCTAGCTCTTTTTTTAGTTGGGCTGCTTCTACATGGGGTGGATCTGCTGCCTACTACCATTTGCTGCGGGTCTTTCTCAATATTTTTTCTCTTGCCTGTTTCTGCTATTGGGGCTGGGGTTTTTGTGTGTGGAGTGTTGGTGTGTATTTCCTGCAATGGTGTTCTCAGCTCTGTGTTCTGATGGCTGCATGTGGAGCGGCCTCTACTTTGACGATTGCTGGGGTTATGGCTTCTCACAGAGCTTCTTCTGGGATTAATTTGTAACCACAGGCTTTGACTTTTGTTGGGGAGAGCTCGAAGTTAAAAAAGGTTAATGGTTGTTTACCTCGCAGTCAAGATCGCCCTATTCTGGTCATTCCTCCGTAGGCAATTCTGGAAAATGTCAAGTACTGGACTAAGCATGCTTTGATCTGCAAGTTTCTTGGGATCCAAATCTCTTTGTCTGCTCTTGAAGCCTGGATCTGTCGCTCGTGGAAAATAGATGGCGATATGGACACTATGTTAGCAGGGAATAGCTACTTCATGGTGGTATTCTCTTGCATGTCTGATCGGGATCGCGTCTTTGAGGGCGGCCCATATTTTTACAATCGAGTCGGGTTGTTTGTCAAACCCTGGCATACGGGATTCAACTTTGCGGAGGATCTCCCTTCAAAGGTTCCTGTGTGGGTTCGCCTATCGCGCCTGCCTCTTGAGTTTTGGAGAGAGGACATCCTGTGCCAGATAGCTACTTTGCTGGGGACGCCTGCTGCCATCACACATCAATCCCTCGACAAAAAGGTTATCTCTTTTTCCCGCATTTATGTTGAAATTGATTTGAATAACCCATTGCCAGATTCTCTAGAAATTTGTCTTGGCTCATCATCTTGGGTACAACAATTAGACTATGAGTCTGTTATGCCCCGCATCCCCATCCCTACATTTTGTGTGCAAAATGTTGGGTCCCCCTTTTTTTTTTTTGTTTGTTTTTATTTTTGGCTCTTGCCTTGTCTGTCTTCTTTTGTTTTCCTTCTCCGGAGTTTTCTTCCCCGCGGTTGTTCTTTGTTTTGTTGGTTTCTCGTGCTTCCGCGACCCCGGTCCCAGAGTTGGTCGTCCTTTGTTGGGAGCCAGATTCTAGACTCTGGGATTCTTTGCCGCGATGTTCTCTTTCCTTAAGGTGATATCGTCGTAGGGAATCCCCGGGCCCGGAGTCTAGAGGTCTATCTGTTCGGAGTTTGCGGATGGGAAGGTGGCTTTATTTTTACCACGGGTATAAATAGAAGTTACCTGTCATTTTCACATTTACTGCAATTTAAACACTCAAGCAATCAGAGTGATTTCTGAGCGATTTGCAGCAAATTAATGATAATCTAGTGCTAAATATTTACAGCATTTTTGAGCGATTGTGAGTGGTTTGTAGTGGCAGGTTGTGATCATTTGACGGCTGGAGCTGTTGCAGAGCTTCCGCAGAGGCTTCTTTTCCTCTCCTTTCTGCGTTCTCAGGTTGGTGCCTCCTCTCCCTTTGGCTTTCCTTCTATCTGGTGTCATTTGTTTTTGTTGCCTTTGCCTTTTTGTTTTTGTTTGTCTTTCATTTCTTTCTGGTTTCCCGCCTGTTGGTGGGTCAGCTCTGTCAAAGGGTTGTCCGCCCTCTGTGCAGGTGTAGTGATCTAGTCTGTATATAGTGTAGGAAGTTGTAGATATTTTGTGCTTTGCCTAGTTCCTTGTAGATATTTGTTTTGCGGTGTATATATGTGTAAGTTTAGTGTATATTTGTTGTATATCCCTCCAATCTACGTGTGTATATCCCTCGACTCTGATGTATATCCTATGTGTATCCTGCCGGGTAGCTTAGCAAGCTCACCGTGCTACCTATGTCACTGGTTTTCATCTGTGAGCTTGTTTTGAGTAGAATACCACCTGTTTGGAACTTGGCTCTCAGCCGGTTTCAAATAGGCAGTTTTCTCTCTCCTCTGTAAAACCAGCCTGGCCCTCATTTATGACCTATGCGCACATTTAAATCATCCTAAGTGGCCTTCACATTTTGCGCATTCAGACAGTTGGCTCCGCCGTCATCACCATAACTCCCATTTATTACTCACCCATGTGGTGCTCATGTGGGTCTGACGGTGCCTTTTTGTACACATCTTTGCCAACAATTACTTCTCTAGGCTCTGGGTCTCCTGTCATCATCCATCCCATGTCCTTACCAAATGTGATAAAATTCCCGGACCCAGATGGTCAATCAAATTCCTAAGTTTATGATATATATGTGTGCTCTACGGAGTTTTTGAATGAAACTAACTTTTCAGGGAAAGCAGACACCTCACGGTGGTAAGATCTCCAGACCCCAGAGTATTTATTTATTAATGCATTCTGACGGTCGCCTTGTCGTGTAGGTTTCTGGAGTATACTTTCAAACATGTCTGAAGCATCCGCATCTTCACCACCTAGAAGTCTGAAACTTCCATCCACAGCAAGTACCAGGGCAGCAGTAAGATCCAAAATGGAGAAGGCTCTGGAAAAGATTCCTTTTAGCCTGAAATACATAAAGGATGGATTCATCGCAGGTTCGAAGATTGAGTCCAAGGTTCAGCTTCTTACCGATAATAGCATCGGAACATGGCCAGAAATGTAGGCCTTGGTCAAAGTTATGTACATTCAGCGACAGGCCGGAGATCCTTTGGCCATTAAACTTGGAAACTCTAGGATCCTTAAGGCATCTTGCTTCCCGTGCTTGGTGTAGTCATTGGAGCTTATTCTCACGCTCTTGGCTCTTTACAACCCATCTGTTCGGGCTACTATGCTCGCACCGCCGGAGCCAACAGGGTACCCCACACCTTTAGTATCTCTCGACCCTGATACCTTCTAGAGGAGCTTAGGAATCCCTCAATTTTCCAAGCCAACCATGGTCACCTGATCTGATGCCATGGCCCAATTCAAGCAATTAGAGGAGGCAGCCCGCATATACATGAACAACAATTGGCTCAAAGTCCTGAAGAGGGACCCCAAGAGAATGAAGCTAGAAATCCCCAGGTCTGAATTCAAAGAGAGCATCCAAATGGGGATAATAGCACTATGCCGGGTCTTCGAGCAACAGCATGCCTGAGAATTTTCTGGATGGATATACTACTTTTTTCTTGGTATAAGTATAGCAGGGGAGTTTTTTGACTAGGCAGCCATAATTTCAAATCATGTCGACTCCTAGTTCCTTCAACTGGCCAAGAAGAAGAAATTTTATCTAACCTCTTATGTTCTCTGGGCCCTGGCATAGCAGAGACCCCACACCAATGGGCTACTCACCGATGGTGTACTCAGGCTCGGCCCAGAGTAGAAGGCCCCCTGGGACTACTTCCCACAGATTCAATGGGAGGCTAGTTTCCCCAGTTTTTGCAAAGTGAACGACGCTTTCATTTACTATCACCTGCTCACACCCACCCGGGATGCAGGATATCGCCTGTCCACAGAGGTGATGAATTTGGTCTAGAGTTACAGACATTATTATATACAATTATAGCAGCATACTTATATAAGGGTGACCGACTTCTCGGGGAAACCCTACTTGTTACCCAAACACTACGGGGACAAGATAGTCCTCCTGGAATATTACAGATAGATAATGGAGCTGCATGCCTTCTATGCCCTAAAGAAGGTAACTAATATTCCATTCCCAATCACTTGTGGGAATTATTCATGTAGTCTGGCCGCCGCCAAAGAAGCAGACAATGAGCTAAAAAACTGTAACTTGGCAGAATTCTACTTGGCGCGGAAGCATTTTGATCCGCATGGCAAGATTGCGGCGATACTTCCCCGGGCATCAAAGCCCCATCAATACCATATGGAGGACTTTTGGGAAGACTACCAGGACGACGTGAAGGTCCAGAGCTGACACTATGTCAGGATGACCGCGGGTATGATGGAAAGATTGAAGCTTCAAAGATTCCTGGAGGACTTCTCAGATGCCAGCTCCACGATAGATCCCCAGTACAAAGCAAAGGGGATTGATACATTGGCTCTCCCACTAGTAAACTGAGATGCCCAGGAAGGGTCCACCATTGAGGACTTCACCCGTGATATGGTCGAGCGTATTCATACTTACTTTAAGAAGGTGTGCCCTGGGAGTGTCCGTAGAACGGCCCAAGCAGTACCAAAAGAAACCCCGGGGGCCGGGACTTCCTCACAAAGAGTGGATAAAGGAAAAGAGATAGACACAACTCCCACTGTGCAGGAAGTCCCCATTAAAGAAAAAATAAGGCAATCGGTAGCAGCATCCCAGAAAATGAGGGAGAACCTAATCACATGGCTCGCTATCTCGGTGCTCATGGCCAGACCTATTCGTCCTTCATCCTCCCCTTCACTAGCAGCCTTAATGGTTAAGGCAACAGGGGTGGATCCAGCGGAGCAAGCAGTAGTAAGGGATGCGGGCCCACCCTTGATTACCTGGAGAAGGAGGAGGCTTGACCCTAAGCCCAAGAAGGAGCCAGAGTTGGGGATGACCCAGACTCCACAAGTTGAAATCCTTTCTTTCGACTCCCCAGAGTCAGAGAAGGAAGTAGAACCTATCAATGTCCCAGCCCACCCTCCTCCGCAGGATGAGTTTGATGATGTTTTTTCAACTGACGAGTTCGGTAACTTACAGGGGGAAATTGAGCAGATGAAAGAAGTCCCAGTAGAAGAGGAAGCTGAGGAACAAAGAACTGCGCAGGAGCAGGAAGAACCAATGGAAGAAGAAGAGGAAATAGAGCAGGAAATCGCCTCTGAAGTTTCAGAGAGGCAAGATGCGGGGGTGGACCAACAAAAGCAGAGTGAACAAGCGACATCTCCTGAGGGAACCTAACCTACAGGAGAAACTATAACCTCAGCCGCCACGTTCCAAGGACCACTCCCCAGAGCAACCTTTGGGTAGGTAATAACCGCGGTTCAAATGTTGAATCTTAGCCTGGTACGTCCCCTATTTCCAAAAGATGTATCAGAAGAAGAAGAGATCTCGACGACTAAGGCCGAAGGGAAAGAACAAGAGGAGGACACCCCTGGGACAATTGATTAAGGTCCAGACAAAGCTGAAGATGCAGAGGACAAGGCTGAGGAAACAAATGCCGCCGAGGGAAATGTTCCTGATGAGGCCCAGGATAAAGAAAAAGGGGCGGGTGAGACCCACACCACTGAGGAGGAACAACAACAGGGCACTAGGGAAGAACTGAAAGAATAGACTTTGGTGAACAAGTCACCCCTACTACCTCAGTGGTTAGTGGAGAGAAAGAAGAGAAAGGCCCCATCCACCCTAAGAGCTCACCTCTCTCTAGCCGAAATGATGGCTCAGGTCTAGGGCCCACCAAAGGCCAAGAAAGCCCAGACGGTTCATACTCTTCGAACCAGATTGGGAGGAGAAACAGTTGTCGTTGTTGCAACACCTCCCCCAAACATCGATGAGGTGGCAGCCGAGGCCGGAGACTATGATATCATGGAGATATCACTGGGAAAAAGAGGTAAAAAAGCCAAGGTAAACCTATTAAAAGAAGCGGCTAGAGCGGTGGAGGCTCGATATGAAAAGGAGGCCCAAAGGAACAAAGAAAAAAAGGAGAAGACAGCAAACCTTATGGGATTTCTTACTGAGTTGGCCAGGCCAATTAGTGCCATTCCTCCGGAGGCCTCTACATCTGATGCGCCATTACCATAGAGTGACATTGACTCCCTGTGAGCAATGAAGAAGAAGGCCCAAGTGGTCGATGAGTGGGTCGCTCTGTAGGTAGGAAACACCTGGCGTTTCCTAATATCCACCCTCCTAGATCTATATGCAGCACGACATGTCCTGCATCAGGTACAGACCATCCTTAATATATGGGAGGGTGATGTGGAAAATTATGAAGCATGGAAGGTAGAGCTAGAGGAGCTCCTCAACCTTGGGGAAGAGATGGTCTCTGAATCTGGGATTCTGGGAGAAGAATCATTTGACTTTGTGAGGACCCAACACTCCAGACTTGACCTCACATTGAAGGTACTCAAGCAACTGGTAGGGGCTCTGCACGATAAAGTTAACACAGTGCAGTATTCTTCAAATATGTACAAGGCATTTGTCGCAAAGGCCTCCATAGCTGACCCATTCAGCACCAACACATGCACTTTAGAGGAATACATTTTGAGTAAGTTTGATGAATTGATGGAGTCCAAATATCAATCCCCGGAGGGACTGTATGGGACTTAAATGATAGGGCTAACTCGCATGGTCCTTAGTGGTCATGATGCGGAAAAAATGGCCGATGAGTTCAAGAATAATGTTTCGGAGCTAGGGGAACAAATTGAGGCAGCTAAGTACCAGTGGTCCTACCTTAGAGAAATTGATGAGGATGGAATCTCTCACCTTCTCCAAACCTTCAATGACAACAAGCAACAATAAAGTTTCTCCGGAGGCTGGAGAAAACCTAAGCATTTTGTATTCTTTATTCTTTTGAAACATAAGTTCCTGGATCCCGGAATCCCAGACCCCAAATTTTGTATTCTTTCAAGTGATCTGTGTCCTGATACCCGAGGCTGACTGGTCACTTTCAGAAGTGGTTAATAAAATCTATTAGAAGGTAGTTGGATACATCGAGGAACATCAGATCAACAATTGGTTTTCTGACAGACGATTTTCTTGAGGCACCGCTTCAGAGGTACACCTGGCACATTGGAGACAGGGCGCCGCACTTCCCATTTATGAGGCATGTAGCCTCGATCTCTGAGGATCTATTTTATTCCTTCTCTTTCTTGGCTCTCTTCTCGAGGCCAATTCTTCCGCTCTACCTTCTTGTCTTATTCTTCTGACATGTCAGGCCTATTCCGTCTCAAGGTCTTTTGTAGGGCGACGCAGGTAGTACCGGCCCCCGGATAGTGTATTTTATTGTAGCGTAATGTAAAATAGGGTTAGGGTTAGGGTTAGATAAAGATGTGTATAAATAGTAAGTCTAGCCCATTTCCAAGGGTTGGTAAAATTGATGATTTTTCTGTCCACAGTAATAGAAAAGCAGTATTTTCATTTTAGTTGTAGAGCTCAATGCTCCATTATTTCACTTTCTAATAGTTAGACGTTCCCCTAGAGCCACCATTGTATCACACACCAGTGCTTGCTGGAAGAAATATTAATGAAGAAGGGAGAGTTCTTTGTAATGATATTGTTGGCATTCAAACTTCTAAGTTAATGGTATTTTATGTTTCATGTTCCTTATGTCTTCTGCTTTGATATTTCAAGTAGCTTAACGACCTCTTTTCTCTTGCTACTGACAAAATACGAACTGATGGTTGTGTATTTCTTCGGTATTTAGTGTAGTATATTAGAGCATTATCGATGTTTTGAATTTTTAAATATAACTATAGATAGATGAAGTATTTCTAACCCTATAGGATCTTTTCAGTTTATTTGTTAAGTGTAGAATGCTTGGAGAAGCCTCACCTTCCTGAATCTCTGGAGAGAATGAGTTGAAGAAACCAACTATCCCCCTAAAAAATAGTCACTTCTCCCAACCAAGCCCCGCACTGTCATGACCCAACACCCAGGTGCTTGGAGGCTCGGGGAATCTAACTTCCTCAAATAGCCTTTGAAGGTGGTGTTGGCCGGTACCCCCAGTACCCGGTGATAACTTCTGACTGTTGGCGAACCCGGTTAGCAAAACCCCATCAACAGAAACTGGCGCTAGAAGGAGGGCAGGAACCCATCCCCCCTCGAGATTCTAATTTTACACCTCCGGAAGGTTCCCCGAGCTATAGTTTTAGGAGTCAAGCCTTCAGTGGGATTGGGTCTTTCTGCCCAGTGAAATTTGAAAGAATCCTTAGGTCTGCCCCAAAACCTGGAAGGTTTGTTGAACTCGAGCCTCCTGCTCGAAAGAAATAGACCCCAAAAACCACACCAGCCACTATTGTCTGGGGGTCTAGCATACCTCAAAATACCCAAACTTCTCAGATAATCCCGGGAACCACCGCTCCAACTAATTAGAAACCAGTTCCCCTAATGGCTGCATATTTTGGTAACATCGGGTCCCCAATGGGAACTTTTTTGGGCGCAATCAATGACTTACCCTCGCACCTGGAGAAGATCTGCCCACGATATGAGCACTTAGGCTCACGGACTGCAGAAAAGAATTTACAGGCATATAAGGATGCCATGAACTGACACCGGATCCAGCATGAAGATGTTGTGACCCGGATGTTTCCCTTGTCCTTAGGGCAAGGCGAGTTGAACTGGTACCTTAACCTTCCTGCCAACTCCATTAGCAGTTGGCAGGACATGGAGGATTCCTTCTTGGCTGCCTTTTGCGTACATGTGGACCTAGCCTGGTCCCATAGCCAGTTCATCTCCATTAGGAAGGACTCCAATGAACTTCTTGCAGCATTCAACCATCGGTTCTAGCGCGCCTTGAGGCGGTGCATGGGCCCTTTCATTCCATCCCCAGAAGTAACCATACAGACTTACCTTAACGCAATGGACCCCTTGGTTGCCACTCTCCTTTGAAGAACAACTACCACGGGTGACCGGGACACTTTGGTGAAGGTTAACAACCTAGCCTTAGAATTATCTCATGGTCTCAACAAATCCCTAGGCGGGATTGGGCAGAGCACGCCCTTCAACATGATCCCCGATGGAACAACATATGCTGGGGGTATAACCCCAATCTGGCAATGGGTGCTCCCTTGATGGCAATGAATCCCCCACCACCGCTGATAGACTGGCAGGCCTGGTATGTTTATCCATCATAGACTCACACGATACCAGGTCTAGAATCTTTCCCTTGGAATCAGCCGTAGCATGCACAATAGCCTCAGGCACAACCATCTAGAGTGCCCTTCTTTCAGTCGTCCGTGACTGGAGGATTTCCGCCCTCGACTCTGGCTAATACTGCTGCCTTCCTGGGGAACCAACAACAACAATCGTCACACTGTGACACAAATACTCAGTTGACCGCCGAGGCTGAGTCCCTTTAGAAAATTTTGTCTACCTTGACTATGGACATGGGTCAACTGAAGGCGGGGTCCTATGCACCCCAGAATTCTAATTCCTAGAGGGGGAATATATTCTCTGGCCAACGAAGCAACAATGACAGGGGAAGGAACTTCAACAATGGGCCTTAGCCCAATCAACAATAATGGAATAATAACATGAACACTGGAGGTCCACCTCTGAACCAAAATGCCAACCAGAATGGTGTTGGACCATCACATTTCACACCAGTCGCAGACTTCCAGCCCATGACTAATTGGTGTAGATTGCACGACACGGGCTCATACAATGAGGTGAATTGTGCCACATTGGAAAAGGTCATCATGATCTCCCATCTAGACAGACAATAGTCGCATGATGCTACTCCCCCAGAGCCTCCTGTGCAGGAGTCAACCCACAGTGCCTTCACTTGTGAGACCATCTTCTTCGGAACTTTTGGAGAAGATGAAGAGGAATCTGAATTGCATGGATTCTTTGATGAATCTATCCCACCCTTTGAGGCCAATGCCTTCACCAACCCATGGACTCCATACAATACTCGGAGTCAGGTTGGTAAAGGACCAGCTTACACGCCTATGCCCCCTATCAAGGACACTCCTCCCCGGGATAATGTAACTGACCGGCCCGCTCCTCTAAAAGGTTCTAGCTCTAACCAAGGGAAAGACCTAGCTGAAGGCAGTCACCAATTTTTGGGAGGAAGATTCGACATTACAAAGGCATTAGAACAGACCACCACCTCTATGACCTTGATGGAGTTTTTGCTAAACTGTCCCAAGTAGAAGAAGTCTCTTCTGAAGCTCTTGGAAAACCCTGAAGTTGTCAGTCGCCCACCCAAGACTATTTCGTTCGAGGACGCCAATGTGACTGTCTTTCAGGGAAATAATGAGGATCCTCCCTTCCTACTAGGCCTGAATATCTAAGGCAAAAACATACACAATTTCTTAGTAGACTCCGAGGCTTTAGGTAACATCATGCCCTTATCCATATGCCAGAAGCTCGGACTCCATCCCACCCCATCTAATGGTGCATTGATCCAGCTGGATAAGACTGCCATGAAAATGGTGGGGGAATTGAAGAACGTCCGGATATAGCTTATCCAGGACCCCTGGATAGCCAGCATAGTCGACGTCCAAGTGGTTGACATCCCAGAGACTTATGGGATGTTACTAAGTCAGAATTGGTCTAAGTCCTTGAACGAATACTTTTCGACCGAATCCTCCCACTTATGGCTCCCCTGGGAAGGAGAATCAAATAAGATTTGGGTTGAAAGTGAACCCCAGATGAAGCAGGCCCTTACCGAGGTCGGAAGGGTCAGTGAGGTCTTCTTCTTTGAGACTTCCCCCGGGGTATATCGACCCTTCAAAATCTTAACATTCGATTTCACCCCTGGGGAGGATCCCATAGTGCTCTAGAGAACTTAGGACCTAGAAGAAAAGTTGAGAGTTGAGGTTGACTCTTAAGGTGCCACAGCGACCCCCGCCACACTCCTGTTTGGCACTTGGTGCCAAGTACACTATCAGAAACATTTAGAACTTGAGTGTGGGCCTTTCCTTTCGGTTACTACCTGACACGTCGATGCCTTCCAGAATAGAGAACGTATAGTTGATTCCCCAGAGCCCAGTGTTCCTATAGAATGCACTCCTTTGGTGCCATCTTCTCGGGAATCCCAAATTCAAACTCCTCCAGAGGTAAACCCCACCCGCACAACAACAGTTCGGGAGGATGCTCCTCTCAAGTCCCCCAAAAGCAATCTAAAGGCTACTCTCGCCCCCAGCTCCAGAATGTGAATAACGATTTGTGGACTCTCAAGTTCAATGGGTCCTGATCCAAACAAGGATCCGGGGCCGCAGTAGAATTAATCAACCCGCGAGGGAAATCCTTCCTCGCATCCTAGAGACTATAATTCAACTGCACAAACAATATTATGGAGTACGAGGCTTTGGTCCTTGGACTCTTATTTGCATTAAGGAAATTTGTCACCCACCTTCGGGCTCTGGGTGATTTAGAGTTGGTTGTCAAACAGGTCCGAAGTCAATATACATGTCACAACAAGAGATTGGCCACATACCGCAATCGGGCTTGGAGCCTTATTGAAGATTTTGATGCCTTTGGCATTGATCTGATTCCCCAGCGATGGAACTATGTCCCAGATGCCCTTGCTATTTCTGCTAGCACACTTGAGCCAATGGCTAGCTCGCGACTCCGAAGATTTTTAGTTGAGATAGTCCCCACCCTGTCCATTCCAGATAATGTCACCCACTTTCAGGTTTTTGAGGACGATCAACATATCCTAGCCTTCATGGAAAATGTTGGTGTCTTTGAAGACCAGGTAGTGGAGTAATGAGACCATGACGATACTGGGCAGGGTGACGAAGATGATGGGATCATGGACCTACCCACTAATACCATCCCAAAGGGGATGGTTGCACTTGAATGAATCTTTGACTCAGACCCTTGGGCCTGGGAAAAGATGTCATCTTCCTCTGAGGGAGGAAAGTTTGAAAGGGTAAACATCGGCTAGCCCGGTGAAGAAAAGATGATCCACATTGGCACCTCCTACTCCCCTGAGGAGAAGGAGAAGATTCTCCTGGTTCTCTAAGAATACATAGATGTAATTGCATAGGGATATAAGGATTTGAAAACATACAACACATCCATTATGACTCATACTATTCCCCTGAAACCTGATGCTAAGCCTTTTTGGCAAAAGCAACGACTGGTCAACCCACTGGTCGAGCCTCTAATTCGTCAAGAGGTAGAAAAATTGTTGTCAGCCTGGATAATCTTTCCAATCTGGCACACTACATGGGTTGCCAATCTAGTCCCTGTGAGGAAGAAGAACAGTGAAATTTGCCTTTGCGTAGATTTCTGAAACTTGAATAAGGCCTCCAAGAAAGTTAATCACCCTCTCCCTTTGTTGGATGAGGTGTTACAAATAGTGAATGGATCCCAGATGATGTCGTTCTTGGATGGGTACCCCAGGTATAACCAGGTCATGGTTAAGTATGAAGATAGGGAGAAAATATCATTTACCACCAAGTGAGGAACATTTGCGTATAGGAGGATGCCCTTTGGTTTGATTAACGCAGGGGCCACATTTCAAAAGGCCATGGACATTGCATTCGAGGGCCTTGTGAATCGGTACATAATCATCTACATGGATGATTTGACCATCTTTTCCTAGGATAGGCATGACCATTCCACCCATCTCGCTCAGATCTATGAGAGATTTCGCCGGTATGGAATATACCTCAACTTCAAGAAGTGCATATTCAGGGTCACTGAAGGGAAGTTCCTCAGGCATATCATCTCCGAGAAGGGCATATCCATTGACCCTGAGAGAGTTGAAGCATTGCTAAACTTAAGAATGCCCGGTAGTAAGAAAGAGACGCGATCTTTCTTCAGCAAGATCAACTTTGTCCAGCGATTCATCATGGGGTTCACTGAAATAGTCAAACCACTCAATGAAATGATGAAAAAAGATACCAAGATTGAGTGGAGTCCTGAAGCAAAGCGAGCGTTCACCCAGATCAAATAGACAATAATAAAAGCACCCATCCTAGCTAGTCCGGACTACTCCCTTCCGTTTTACATTTACTACTTCGCTTCACTACATTCTGCTGCAGCGGTTTTGACTCAAAAGGTTGAGGGGGAAGAATGACCAATAGCTTTCATGAGCTCCCCCTTCAAGAACACCGAAGTCTGGTATTCATCACTAGAAAAACAGGTTTTTTCTCTTGTTCACACTGTGAAGAAATTCTGACATTACATTCTCCGGAGCAAGGTGCATGCTATCATCCCAGACCAGGCCGTAAAATCTCTGCTAATGCAGAGCAAGTTGGGCAAAAGATAGGGGAAATGGATGGCCATCCTCTAGGAGTATGATTTACAAATGCAGCCCATGAAGATAGTCCAGGGCCAGGGACTGTCAAGCGATGGTAGAAGAGATTCCCCACATAGAATGTCAAACTTACATGGTGGAGTCCATCACTTGAGACCCATGGTATACTCATTTGGTATATTTGCTACTGAATAAAAAATGCCCAGAGGGATTACCTCCCAATAAATTCCATGCCCTGCGGATAAAAAGCGCTCACTTCATGATCAAAAACTCTGCGCTTTACCGTAGGAACTACGAGGGAGTGTACCTCTGGTGAATTGACAGGGACCAAGCTATGAAGATGATTGATGAATTTCATGGGCACTTTAGAACTGAACATGGCTCAGCCGACGCCACTGCCCATCAGATCCTTCGGGCCAGATACTATTGGCCGTGTATATTTAAAGATGTTTACACTCATGTTAGGAAATGCCACACTTGCCAAACCATGGTGCATCATGAGTGTAACCCAGCTATGCCTTTGCAACCAGTCTTCGAGGCTAGGCCCTTCGCCCAATGGGAATTTGATTTCATTGGGGAAATCAACCTCAACTCGTCTTCCAATCACCGGTACATTTTTACTACTACCGATTAGTGTACCCGGTTGTCCGAGGCTATAACTTGCAAGAATAACATGGCAAACATAGTTATCAAGTTCCTGGAAGAAAATATCATCACAAGGTTTGGAATGCCCTTTGCTTTGGTATGTGACAATGGTCCGGCATTTTCTTTGGCACAATTACTCGAGTGGACCTACAATCGAAGGATCACTCTAAATTTTTCCAGCAACTATTACCCCTAGAGGAATGGTGTTGCCGAATCTACGAATAAAAATCTACTTGACGTGATCAAACACCTGCTAGAACAGAATCCCCGGGATTGGCATCAAAATTTGAAATTTTCCCTCTAGATAGATTGCATTTGAATCAAGGCCACCTTGGGAACATCCCCATTCCATCCGGTTTATCACCAGAACCTTGTGTTCCTGATTAACTTACAGATCCCAATTTTGTAGTTTATGCAGGAATTCAGCAACTAGGACAACATTGTGGAGGTTCGGCTCCTAAATCTGGAGCGAATGGAAGAATAGAGAGATGTGACCCTCGAACATTTCACGTGTCATCAAGCAGTGGTAAAATGATGGTTTGACCGTAGAGCCCAATACAAGGCTTTTCAGATTTCGGACTTGGTCCTATTGTGGGACAAGGCTCAGGAAAAGAAAGGAAAGCACACCAAGTTTCAATGGCTCTGGCTCAGACCATATTTAATCTCAGAAATCTGCGGGGCAAATACTTACTGTCTTAACA
This sequence comes from Thuja plicata, assembly GCA_018584345.1. Classification (NCBI taxonomy): domain Eukaryota; kingdom Viridiplantae; phylum Streptophyta; class Pinopsida; order Cupressales; family Cupressaceae; genus Thuja; species Thuja plicata. Next base: position 1,692,459 of record MU227524.1, read on the forward strand.
CCATGACCAGGGAACCTATCCCATTGCCTGTCAATGGACAGTTTCTCAAACACTACTTTGAATAGGGTAAGCTTGTCCGAAGTTGTACTTTATGTAAAGCCCTCCGCTTGTAAATATTTCTTTTCCGGTGCCTTGTGGGGAGGTACTGTGTCTTGTAAATAGCCTTGTTGGTTTCCCTCTGGGGCAGTCCTCTTTTGGTGGTTTTTGTTTTCATTTCTATTTTTCTTTTTGGGTCCTGATGTTTTGTTCTCTCTTGTAAGGATTGGAATGCTTCGCATAAACCCTGGTCTCTGGTATGATGTCTGTAGCATGGAAAACTAAAGAATCTGTATTTAGCATAGTGGAATCAGCCTGGTCTCCAGAGCTATTTTGCAGGTTTGGTGGTACATTCTGAGCAATCTCCATCGGGTTTATCCCTAGAGGTCTGGCAATCAGTGAAATAAAAAAAAAGGAACAAGTAATCAGACACACCGAGGATAGATCGGTTGTACTAGTTGGTTGACCCAAGTCTGAACTTTTAAAGAATTCTTTATGGGTCTGGAGTTTCATCCCCTACTCAACATGTGAAATAGGTGGAAAGGAGAAAGAAGTACCGCCGTTAAAATTAGCTAAGCTTAAGCTTAATGGTGAAAGAAGTACCGCCCTCTCACCTAGAAACGTACAAAATAACAAGAAAAGGGAAGTGGGACAAAGCTCCAGTCTCCGGAAGAAATAAAAAAATCTGATGACTGCGGTTCAATGTAATTAGTGCCTCTCCTCTACAACTCCCAAAGGTCATCGACTTGATTTCCTTCCAAAGCACACACTCCACCACTGATGAAAAGATTATGGAATAGATCCCGTGTGGCCAGATTTTCTCAGATGTGTTGCTCTTTGCCTATAAGATACTTCGAGTAGTGACTTGTTCTAGTTTTTCTAACCAGAGATTCTATAGTTCTCAAATGCGCTAAGGAATTCATCCCAGATAGTCACCATTTGTTGTGCCTTGCATCCCCGTCCCTACATTTTGTGTGCAAAATGTTGGGTCCCCCTTTTTTGTTTTTGTTTGTTTTTACTTTTGGCTCTTTCCTTGTCTGTCTTCTTTTGTTTTCCTTCTCTGGGGTTTTCTTCCCCGTGATTGTGCTTTGTTTTGTTGGTTTCTCGTGCCTCTGGGACCCCGGTCCCAGAGTTGGTCGTTCTTTGTCGGGAGTCGAATTCCAAACTCTGGGATTCTTCGTCGCGATGTTCTCTTTCCTTAAGGTGATATTGTCGCAGGAAATCCCCGGGCCCGGAGTCTGGAGGTCTGTCTATCTGGAGTTTGCAGATGGGAAGGTGGCTTGCATTTTACCACGGGTATAAATAGAAGTTACCTGTCATTTTCACATTTACCGTGATTTAAACACTCAAGCAATTAGAGCGATTTCAGAGTGATTTGCAGCAAATTAACGATAATTCAGTGCTAAATATTTCTAGCATTTTCGAGCGATTGTGAGTGGTTTGTAGTGGCGGGTTGTGATTGTTTGACAGTTGGAGATATTGTAGAGCTTCGACGGAGGCTTATTTTCCTCTCCTTTCTACGTTCTCAAGTTGGTGCCTCCTCTCCCTTCAGCTTTCTTTCTATCTGGTGTTGTTTGTTTTTGTTGCCTTTGCCTTTTTATTTTTGTTCATCTTTCGTTTCTTTCTAGTTTGCCGCCCGTTGGTGGGTCGACTTTGTTAGAGGGTTGTCCGCCCTCTATGCAGGTGTATTCTAGTCTGTATATAGTGTAGGAAGTTGTAGATATTCTGTGCTTTGCCTGGTTCCTTGTAGATATTTGTTCTGCGGTGTATATATGTGTAAGTTCAGTGTATATTTGTTGTATATCCCTCTGGTCTGTGTGTGTATATCCCTTAGCTATGATGTATATTCTATGTGTATCCTATCAGGTAGCTTAGCAAGCTCGTTGTGCTGCCTATGTCGCTGGTTTTCATCCACGAGCTCGTTCTGAGTAGAATACCACCTATTTGGAACTCGGCTCTCGGCCGATTTCAAACAAGCAGTTTTCTCTCTCCTTTGTAAAAGCAGCCTGGCCCTCATTTATGACCCATGCACACATTTAAATCTGTCCAAGTGGCCTTCACTTTTTGCGCATTCGGACAGTTGGCTCCACTGTCATCGCCATAACTCTCATTTATTACTCACCCACATGGCGCCCACGTGGGTCTGACGGTTTGCCTTTTTGTACACATCTTTGCCAAAGGTTACTTCTCCAAGCTCTGGGTCTCCTGTCATCATCCATCCCATGTCCTTACCAAATGTGATAAAATTCCTAGACCCGGATGGTCAATCAAATTCCTAAGTTCATGATATATATGTGTGCTTTTTGGAGTTTTTGAACGAAACTAAATTTTCAGGGAAAGCAGACACCTTGCGGTGGTAAGATCTCTAGACCCCAGAGTATTTATTAAATAATGCGTTCTAACAGTCGCTTTGCTGTGCAGGTTTCCAGAGTATACTTTCAAACATGTCTGAAGCATCTGCATCTTCACCACCTGGAAGTCTGAAACTTCCATCCACAGCAAGTACTAGGGCAACAGTAAGATCCAAAATGGAGAAGGCTCTAGAAAAGATGCCTTTGAGCCTGAAATATGTAAAGGATGGAGTCATCGCGGGCTCGAAGATTGAGTCCAAGGTTCAGCTTCTTACCAACACTAGCGTCAGAACATGGCCAGAAACGCAAGCCTTGGTCAAAGTTATGTACATTCAACGACAGGCCGAAGATCCTTTAGCCATTAAAATTGGAAACTCTAGGATCCTTAAAGCAGCTTGCTTCCCGTGCTCAGTGCAGTCACCAGAGCTTATTCTCACGCTCTCGGCTCTTTACAACCCATCTGTTTGGGCTGCTATGCTCACACCGCCGGAGCCAATAGGGTACCCCATGCCTTTAGTATCTCTCAACCTTGATACCTTCGAGAGGAGCTTGGGAATCCCTTAATTTGCCAAGCCGATCGTGGTAACCCGATCTGATGCCTTGGCCCAATTCAAGCAATTAGAGGAGGTGGCCCGCATATACATGAACAACAATTGGCTCAAAGTCCCAAAGAGGGACCCCAAGAGAATGAAGCTAGAGATCCCCAGGTCCAAATTCAAAGAGAGCATCTAGATGGAGATAATAGCACTATGCCAGGTCTTCAGGCAATAGCATGCCCGAGAATTTTCTGGATGGATGTACTACTTTTTGCTTGGTATAAGTACAACAGGGGAGTTTTTTGACTGGGTGGCCATAATTTTATATGACTTCTTATGTTCTCTGGGCCCTGGCATAGTAGAGACCCCACACCAATGGGCTACTCACTGATGGCATACTCGGGCTCGGCCTGGATCAGAAGGCCCCATGGGACTACTTTCCACAGATTCAATGGGAGGCCAGTTTCCCCAATTTTTGCAGAGTGAACGACGCATTTGTTTACTATCACCTGCTCACACCCACCCGGGATGTAGGATACCGCCTATCCACAGAGGTGATAAATTTGTTCTAGAGTTATAGACATTATTATATACAATTGCAGCAGCATACTTATATAAGGGTGACCGGCTTCTCCGAAAAACCCTACTTGTTGCCCAAACACCGTGGGGACAAGATAGTCCTCCTGGAATATTACAGGCAGATAATGGAGCTGCATGCCTTCTATGCCCTGAAGAAGGTAACTAATATTCCATTCCCAATCACCTGTGGGAATTATTCATGCAGTCTGGCCGCCGTCAAAGAAGCGGATAATGAGCTAAAAAGCTATAACTTGGCAGAATTCTACTTGGCGCGAAAGCATTTTGACCCGCATGGCAAGATTGCGGTGGCACTTCCCCAGGCATCAGAGCCCCATCAATACCATATGGAGGACTTTTGGGAAGACTGTTAGGATGACGTGGAGGTCTGGAGCTAGCACTACGTCAGGATGACCATGGGTATGATGGAAAGATTGAAGCTCCGGAGATTCCCAGAAGACTTCTCAGACATCAGCTCCACGATAGATCCCTAGTATAAAGCAAAGGGGATCGATACATTGGCTTTCCCACCAGTAAACTAGGATGCCCAGGAAGGGTCCACCATTGAGGAATTCACCCGTGAGGTGGTCGAGCGTAGCCATACTTACTTCAAGAAGGTGTGCCCCAGGAGTGTCCGCAGAGTGGCCCAACCAGTACCAAAAGAAACCCTGGGGGCCAGGACTTCCTCACAAAGAGTGGATAAAGGAAAAGAGATAGACACAACTCCCACTGTGCAGGAAGTCCCCATTAAAGAAAAAATTAGGCAATCGGTAGTAGCATCCCAGCAAATGAGGGAGAACCTAATCACACGGCTGGCAACCCCGATGCTCATGGCCAGACCTATTCGTCCTTCATCCTCCCCTTCACTAGAAGCCTTAATAGTTAAGGCAACAGGGGTGGATCCGGAGGAGCAAGCAATAGTAAGGGATACGGGCCCACCCTTGATTACCTGGAGAAGGAGGAGGCTTGACCCTAAGCCTAAGAAGGAGCTGGAGTTGGGGATGCCCCAGACTCCACAAGTTGTATTGGCACCTGAAAATTCAGGTTCTAAATATGCCAAACATCAGGGAAGTATAATCTATTTTTTCATTTTCCCATATAGTTTCCCTATGTAGAAATTTAAAACAATTAAAGAGGCATAAATGTTTAT
>MU227524.1:1759786-1769942 GCA_018584345.1 Thuja plicata
CTTGTGCATGGGGTACATTTTGTTGGAATGTTATGCCCTTTGGTTTAAAGAATGCTGGGGCTACTTATCAAAGAGCTGTTACTACAATATTTCATGACATGATGCATAGGACAATGGAGGACTACATCGATGATATGCTTGCCAAGAGTATGGATAGAAAAACACATCTCACCAATCTAGGTCCTATACTAGATCATATGGAGAAATTCCAGTTTCACCTAAACCCTAAGAAATGTGCATTTGGGGTTACTTCTGGAAAATTACTTGGCTACATTATTTTGGCAAAAGGAATTGAGGTGGATCCGAAAAAGGTACAAGCTATAATGGAAATGCCACCAGCCCATAATATCAGACAAATAAGGGGTCTTTAAGGTCGAATCCAATCTATCAGGCGGTTTATCTTGCAATTAGCTGACAAGTCACAACCTTTCACCAAAAACCTGCATAAAGGTGTGACTTATGACTGGAACAAAGAGTGTGAACAAGGGTTTCAACAAATTAAATAGTATCTAGCTAATCCACCCATACTGATGCCTCCCATTCAGGGGAAGCCTTTAATTTTGTATATTTCAGCGAAAAAAACATCCTTGGGTGCTCTCTTGGCCCAAGAAGATCCAAATCATAAAGAAATAGCCATTTACTACATCAGCAGAACACTGGTCTCTTACGAAATGAATTATTTAGTAATTGAGAAGGCTTGTTTAGAAGTGGTGTTTGCTTCCTAGAAGCTACGACACTACATGTTGGCTCACACTACAAGGTTGATTACAAAGATTGATCCATTGAAATACTTACTCAGTAAAGCTACCCTCACAGGTAGACTAGCTAAATGGGTCATGCTCCTTAGTGAGTTCGATATTGTATATGTTGAGAGAAAAGCTATTAAAGGACAGGCGATTGCGGATCAATTGGCTGAAGCACCTCTTATAGATCACCAACCATTAAAGATGGAATTCCTGGATGAGTCCATTATGCTTCTCATGCATCAAACATGGACAATGTTCTTTGATGGTTCGTTCACCCAACAGGGGTCAGGAGCTGAAATTTTGTTTATCACACCACAGTGATACTCCTTACCAAAGACATATAAAATGATGTTCCCTTGTACCAATAACACTGCCAAGTATGAATCTCTGATCAATGGACTCAAGATTGCTATTGAATGGTGATTGGATGAACTAAAAGTCTTTGGAGACTCACAACTAGTTATCAATCAAGTCAACAATACTTATCAAACCAAAGATGAAAAGTTGGTGCCCTATAAAAGGATGGTTGACAACCTTAAGAATTATTTTGCACATGTCACTTTTCAAAAAATTCCCTGGGTGGATAATAAAGTAGCTGATGCTATGGCTACTTTGGCCTCTATGTTGCAAATGCCAGAGAATGATTTCAGACATGAGTTCACTAGTGGAGACATTATGCTACCCTGCCTATGACTCTCCTAATTCCCAGATGGTCTATTCAGTAATTGGACATGATTCATCTCATTACCACCACATATACTCCTATCTCCATAACCAAACTATTCTTGACACATATACTAGAAATGAAAAATGCCATCTAATCTGTAGTGCTTCATGGTACGTCATCGTAGCAAACGACTTGTATAGGCAGGGTCTAGACGGTACCCTCCTTAGGTGTCTAGAACCTGATGAGTCTAAATGTGCGTTAGAAGAGGTACATGAAGGCATTTGTGGTTCTCACTCAAATGGCCTGACACTGGATCGTAAGCTTATTAGAGCTGGTTATTATTGGCCCGATATGGAGAAGGAAGCTACGCAGTTTGCCAAATCTTGTAAGCAATGTCAACTCCATGAAAACTTGATTCATGCTCCAGCTAAGGAACTCATTCCTTTTATCACCTTTTGGCCATTTCAATAGTGGGATTTCAACTTAGTAGGTCAGATATATTCATCTTCCTTAAGAGGACACAAGTACATCATCACTGCTATAGATTATTTTACTAAATGGGTTGAGGTAGTGCCTCTCAGTGTAGCTGATGGAAAATTCGTAGCTCTGTTTATCTTAAACTACATTATTTGTAGATATGGTGTACCTTCCTCTATTATCACTGACAATGGGGGACAGTTCAAGAATAAAGATCTGACAAATTTATGTGCTAAGTTCAAGATCATCCAACATTGGTCTTCTATTTATTACCCCCAGGGTAATGGGAAAGCTGAAGCTTCTAACAAAACAATTCTCAAGATCCTGCACCGTATGGTACACAAGTCTGGATGGGATTGGCACCTCCAGATAAATCCAGCTTTATGGGCCTATAGCACCAGTATCAGAACACCAACAGGGGCCACACCCTTCTCTTTAGTCTATGGCGCAGATGTTGTACTGCCTATTGAGGTTGAGATTCCTACATTGCGAGTCTCTTTGAAAGGCCTTATTACAGATGATGACATGAGAATATCTCGGCTTCAAGAGCTTGAGTTACTGGATTTTATGTCGAAAAGTGGCATTCGATCATCTTAGAGCATACCAAAAGAGGATATCAAAGAGCTATAATAAGAAAGTCAGACCAAGAGACTTCCAAATAGGTGATCTCGTCCTAAGAGAGAATCCTAAAAATCAACAATAGCAGACTCAGAAAGGGAAGTTTGAGCCAAACTAGCTTGGTCCTTATATCATTACTACAGTATTTGGATTCAACGCTTATCAACTCTCCACTACAAAAAGTGAACCACTCAAAGAGCTCATCAACGCTCTTCACCTGAAGAAATTCCATAGTTAAGATATCTTCTGCATGCTCATGTACATACTTTATTCCTGAGAAAATCCTAAAAATTGTAAAATGTCCTGAAAAAATGATCATCTTAGTAAAAACTTGGCAAACAGGTGCTTTGATGTATCTATTATCCTAGTGAAAACCTGGTAAACAGGTGCCTCAATAATATAAAAAAAAATGAAAAATTCAAAAAATTCAAAAAAATAAAAAAAAAAGAAAAAAGAACAAAAAAATTGAAAAATTGGAAAATCAAAAACAAGAGAAAAAGAGAAAAATGTGACATTGATGAAAACCTAGTAAACAAGCGTCATGGTAGAAAAAATAGAATTTCTACCAAGATGGTGAAAACCTGGTAAATAGGTGCCTCTTGTTTCGCAATGCTTTATCTGTCGCAGCATGTCTTGGCTTTCTTGCAGTTGCTTTCCTGCTTCAGTTTGCTTTCCAGCTTTAGTTCGCTTTCCTACTTTAGTGTGCATTTGCTTTCAGTCATCTTCGAGATTTTTCTCGACCTCACATGGATTGAAACTGGTCATACTTAGGGGCATGTTCCTGGTCTAGGGGGCATTGTCTTATCTTTTGGAGTTCTTCTCCTCTTGCATCGGTCACCAGTGGATCTCACTGCGTCTGCCTGCCGATGCTTTGTAGCGCTTTGTGTCTTCTTGAGACTCTCTTCTACATCGGTCACCAGTGGTTCTCACTGCATCTACCTGCCGATGCCTTGTAGTGATTCATCTCTTTTTGAGACTCTCTTCTGCATTAGTCACTAGTGGTCCTCACTACATCTACCTGCTGATGCTTCGATCTTGTTATGCTTGAGAATCTCTTGTGACAGTCACCAGTGGTTCTCACCGAGTCTGCCTACTATCACTACATTGATGAGATTTATCGCATCATTTTGCTATCTATTGTCTAGCTTTGATCCATTCATTACCTAGGGGCATGGTTCCCCATTTCAATCGCTCTTCGGTTTACACTTGAGTCAGTAATCTTGTCAATCATGAAGGACAACTTTCTATTGGCACAAACTGGTGTTTCTCAACACCTTAATCAAACAATATTTTTCAACACTCTCTTTGGACACATCTGTGTTTTTCAACACACTTTGGATATCTCGTGACATAAACATCTCTCGATAGCAATCAAACACATTACACTCACAAGCACAATGGTGTTTTTCAACACCCTGAACATAGACACATTCGTAAGCCTTGAAACATGCTGGGATATGATTGACTCTTTCGTAGCATGCTATCTTTTCTTATGGATTTCATTGATATTTTCTTTGTCTACTTCTTGTTGGTGTGGTTTCGATGATCCAGCAACGTCAAATAAACAGGGTGTATGTGATAAGAGATTCTACATTAAGGTGGAAAAGCCTCACATCCCTCAATCTTGTTTATTTGTATGCCAAGGGGAGGTCGAAACTATCTCCTTGACTGTTATTGCTATGTTTGTTTACTTGTGCACTTTTACTATATCAAATTGGAAACAATATTCAGGTCACCTTGGCTTTTGTGCCTTGGTGCTTATGTTCATTTCCTATATTTTATCTGATGAAAGTCATATTCATATTCTTATGTATTGACATCGATGATCCAAAAGCACTCGATGATGATAAATATGATGAGTCCAACAACCAAAGTCCTAGGATTGCATTTAGCTTAGGCTTGCATTTTCATTGTAGGCTTGCATTTGCATTTTAGGCTTGCATTTTAGGCTTGCATATTCATTCATCTCATACATTTCTAATCCATACATCTAAATCATATAGGAAATCATCTCATACACATTTAAAGCAATATATACACATGTACAATGATGCCAAAAAATTGAGCTCATATATATATATATCAATCAGTCTGAATATACAAGGGTGCTACTCGAGCATAATAGGTCAAAATGGTGGTACAATATACATCATAACCTAACCACCTAAAGGAGGTGGAGGTGGGGGCATCCCCTGCTACTGTGGAGGTGGACCCTGTGGAGGTGGTCTTGTTGGAGGTGGTCCCTGTGGAACAGCCCGAGCGCCAGCATACTCTGAAAAAGGTAGAATTTGATCTGCTGCCTAAGGAACTGCAAGAGTATACACAACATAATAGTAGGCCACCTATGCAACCTCATATCTAATATCCAACTATGCCCTGGCTAGTGCCTCTTGCAACTCTCGGACCTCCCGGTCTCGCTCTGATATCCAGGTATCTCTGATGACCACCTATGTATGAAGGTCATCACACTCCCTCTGCGTCTATCGCACTCTCTCTCTCACTCTACGGAGAGCCTCCTGTAGCTGAGTCACCTATCCGCCTGCTGGAGCATCAGTCAGAACTGCATCGGCCATGATGGTATCATCACCCTGCTCTGCAACTCTATCCTGGCTACCACTAGGCCCAACACCTATATCTAATCCCATAGGCCTCACAGGGATAACAGTCTGATGTGTATGTGGATGTACCACTCTATCCTGCTGCTTTAGTGGCGGCTGCTGTGGCTGCTGATCCTGAGGCTACTATCCTGGAGGAGGAACCTGTTGTGCCTACTGCTGTGGTGGTGGCTGCACCACCTGAGGAATCTAGCCCATTGGAGATGTGAACCTAGGAAATGGATGTGCTAACAACTGATCTCTATACGTAGGTGTCACACCTGCATTTGTCACTGCTGCCATGTAATCCCATCGGGATGGTGGTACCCAGGCATCTATCATGCTACGCCCCCTATCAAGCTACCTTTGCCAACCCTTCTTCATCTCATCGATGAATCAGGCATACATGCAATACTCAAGCGATACATCCTGAGGCCTCCCGAACTGGTGCAACACACGCATAAGTAGGAAACACTCAATCACTGTGATGGTATACCCTATCAGAGGATGAAAATAGAACATTTACGATAGCTCATGATGAGCATTGTCCCAGACCTTAGTAGCGGCCCACGGTCGCCATATCATTGCAGCCATATCATCAATCTGTTCGCGCCACTGCTCAGCCTTACCCAGTGCGGGCTGGGTCATCGAATTGGTGTATCTGTAAATATACGGCTCTAATGGCTACCGTGTATCATGAAAAATTGGCCTACATACGGGAAGGTTCTCCCAGGCCCAGATCTGCAACACAACTACTCCTGCTGCCATAGTATGGACACTTCGATACACGACCTTGTGCATCTCATGATACATCTGTGTGAGTATGCACTCGCCCCATCCATACATAACTATCAGCACATCTAGCATCTTCTGGAGCATAACGCCCCAGCCACACTCCAAACCATGCTGACCATGATCTGGTACCAGATGACAGCTCAAAAATAATGCGAGAACGACTGCCAAGGGGTAATCTCAGCCATATGCATGTATCAGCTCCTCCTAGGAGATAGCATGGCCCACCACCAACTAATCCTAAAAAATGGCTCTCAAAGCCTGTGTACCATCTCTCGGTTGCGTGCAGTACTCCACGCGAGCTCCATGGAATGGCACTCTCAATATCTGGTATACATCCTCTGGAGTCACCGTCATCTCTCCCTGTGGTAGATGAAAAGTATTCATCTCCTAATGGAAACGCTCAACCAGGGCCCCAAGTAATCCATGATTTGCCTGAATATCAGGTACATCACGCAGATATGTCAATCCTAACCCATCAATGTGGGCCCCGTCGGCATCTGATAATCTCTGTAGTAACTCACCCATGATAGGATGATGGGACCTGAAACCAATGTCTGGGAGATCGACCTGCAACACAAAAGGACAAAATTGGATCAATACCTCAACAATGATGATTTTCAAAGAAAAAGACAACAAATGCAGCTATGGAACTACTCAACATACAGTTCAACTGGTTGACTCTGCGATGCAAGAAAATAACAATTTTTGGTTTTTGCCAACTTCCCATTAGAGAAAACTCTTTTCTCGCGTGAGGAAACTCTGGCTCTACGCGAGCTTTCTAGCTCACATGAAGCAGGATGTGTTCTCGTGTGAGGAAACTCTGGCTCCGCGTGAGCTTTCTGGCTCGCGCGAAGCGGGATTTGTTCTCATGTGAGATTCTACGAATCTCACGCGGCGCACGCACGATCTTCACGCGCGTGCTGGTGAGGGGCCTGCACTCAGAATCCCCAACCCATGCGAGGATTCAATTTTTTCGTTCGAAGAGTGATCAAGCCCGGTGTGAGGAAACTGTTTCCTCATGCGACATTTGGAAACACATGGTTTAAATGCTAAAAAAATCTCACTAACACTAAAGAACGATAAATTTTTTGTAGAAATACAAGATCCAGTTATGAATACTCACAGGTGCGTCATACTTCATTGGTTGGTTATGCCGTCGGGTGCGTTCAAATTGATGCATGTGCATAGGAATGCTCTCAATGTCAACTGGAGCTCTCGCCATCTCTAAAGTTAAAGGTGAATAATGATTTGAAAATGACCCCTCCAGCCTTCAATAGCCTTTGACCTAATTTTTCAAAGTGCTTCGTTTTCCGCAAAAATTACACCCTTGGCTAATTGGACCATTCTGGATCCATTTTCGAGATCAAAATCAAAATCTGACACTCCTAAGTAGCTCAAAATTCCATTTTAAAAATCTTGGGACCGACGTGATCGAACGCTTATGCAGTCAATTTTCTGATGTTGGTATTCTTGTCAAGATTATCTCTTGTCATCATTTTCTTGGATTCTGCAATCTTTTCATCAAAGTCAAATCTAGTCAATTTTGGTCAACTATGGTCAAACCTAATCAACAAGACCTCTCGATCGCTCTAAATTGATTATGCCCTCTCTTGGTCTATCTTTTTTTGCGATTTCTTGCTCTCATCTTTATGATGTGTCTTCTTTCGATTTCTCTCCCAAGGGGGCAAGATGATTGCATCATTGAATCTTTTTCGCATCATTCTCGAATCAGTCTGATCTGAATCAAAATTCCCCATCGCTAGGGGCATCTCATCACTTGGGGCATATTCAGTTTTCCGTACCTGTTGGTTAACAGTTTGTCCTCTCTTAAGATTTTCAATCTTTGACTCTCTATACACCCAAGATGAGAGAACAAAAGGATGTCCACCAACAAATGGGTCAGTGTAAGTCTTCTATCACTTCCCTCTGAATTGACAGGTATAGCTCCCTGATTGTGTTTAATCTTCAATGAATTAATTTCTTTATGACCATCAGATTATCTTCTTATGAGTTTTAACCAAATTGCTTGTAGGCACAAACAATTCAGGCAAGGATAAGGTGGACAATCTATAATCCCCAATGGAATGTTGATCACAGATTATCATCAAGTCTATCTTCTAACCTAAACCTATCTACCCTGAGAATGCATATCCTACTAAGGAGAATAGAAGCAGAATCATACATAGATAGCAAATGGAATTGCTTCTACTGCAACTACTAACGTGAAATAGAATCCAAGCAGGAATTACAGTTCCACATACAATTGTACTTTATATTTTTATGCACCTAAATTACTGAATGAATAGGAGAAGAATCATGCATGACAGGTAAATAGAATTACTTTCACTGCAATTACAGGCATGAAATAGAATCCAGCATACAACTGCGGCTTCACATATGACTGTTCTATCTATTCAAAATGAAAAATGAATTACTAAAATGGTGCAACAAACATGAGACAAAGCCTCTGTAAATAGAATCACTTCTGCTTCATTAACAAGTTTTCCGACCCTTCCTACTGAATTCTTTACAGAATTTATAGAGTTTACAATACATCAGGCTTCTAAGAGCCAATGACCTTCCCTCTTCTTCGAATACAAAGAGACAGAATACGAAGGAAAAGACTTTTCAAATCTGAGAACTCGAACAGCCACTATGGAATCTAAAACTCTTCATCTCCAATCAGCATTATCGAGCTGAATCCATTGGGCCACGGAGTTGAAACATGTTTATGTTCAAAGCTTTGAACTCAAAATAGAACATAAAAGGGAAGGCAGCAAATCATTCATCTTCAAACAACATTGTTCTTCATTCTCAAATGAAAAGTTCGTTTAACCACTGAATCATGGCTTGTCCGATATTAAAATGCACTGATCCTCTAGTTCCGCCAACTTACTAAACTTATCATTGAGCAATTTCAAAATGACCCATATGGTCAAAATTTAAAAAGACCTCAAAATCATGAATATATAAGCCGGCGGGTTTTTGGATTTTAGGTGCGAAAACCTTCTTTGCGGAAAATGTATGAGGAGGTGTGATTTCCGCAATATGTGAAGACCCTTCTTTGCAGAAAATGTATGAGGAGGTGCGATTTCCGCAATATGTGAAGACCCTTCTTTGCAGAAAATATATGAGGAGGTGCGATTTCCGCATAATGGAGAAGCCACTACCTGTTTTTCCGCACGTCATTTTTAAGTGCGCGGGCTACTTAACTTAAAGCACATGCTTTATTTGGTCTCTTAAAACAATAAAATAATATTCCTTTTTAATAAATTGGGCCCACCTTATTATAACTAAGCTTGCGGAAAATCACCAACTATGTGCGAAACCTGCACAGTGCAAAGTTCTTCTTTGCGGAAAATCACTTGAGAGGTGTGAAACCCGCACAAGGCAAAGTTCTTCTTTGCGGAAAATCACTTGAGAGGTGCGAAACCCACACAAGGCAAAGTTCTTCTTTTCTGCCTTTGTGGAAAATTACCTTCTTAGGTAGAATTCCGCCATGCAGAAGATGATTTCTGAAATCCCGTCGAGCTCGTTCTCGCTCATTTCTTAACCAAATTGCTTGCCATTTGTTGCATTAGGATCATTGAGACCTGTAGAATCGATCCATACCAGTCTTCGATCTCTGCCTGAGAAAGAACATCAATTAGAGCACAAATCTTTGTCGGGTTAGGATCTACAACCTACCCAAACATGAAAAGACCTTAGAACAACCCGCCCGGCTAAGAGAAGGAAAGGCAATGACAGGGAAACCCGACAAAGATAGCCTACCTAAGAAAGACTTAGACCTAGACTCAGACTGACCAGACTGACCATATGACTCCAATAATGCCAAAAAAATGGGTGACTAAAAGTCATACAACAACTGGCTCCGACTGGGGGATCATGTACTGCAAAGTGCATGAAGAATTTAGCTTCTCTGGTTTGACAAGTGCCTTATCCATTGGGTTGCAGAGTCTAGACCAAAGAGAACAATGAGAAAATGCATACAGGGAGAGCGGAGGAGAGCAGGGCAACTTGAAACAAAGTAAAACTAAACTCAAGGAAAACAGCAGCAAAATGAAAAGCAACCGCTAAAACTATGACACAAAAAGAACACCTACCTAACTAACTACTACGCAGGGGTTACCTACTCTTCAATTATGCATCTGATATAGCTTCAAGTCCTGTCCATTATAGGAACATGGCAGGGACTCTCCGGAAGGATATGCCAATCTGAATGAGTTATTCTGATTCACTTGTACAATCTAAAATGGACC
>MU227524.1:1822255-1836585 GCA_018584345.1 Thuja plicata
TAAAGTTGGTGATTAAAGATTTTACATCTTTTTACAAAGTTACCAACTTATTTACAAATTACTTTGCAAAAAACATTAAAACTAACCCAAATCATAACCTGATCCACTACATTTGCATAAAAAACCCCAACTCCCAAGCAAAGCTGACACCATAGCTAAATGCCTAATTCGACACTTAACTCTATGGTCAACATGACCCACAAAATATCACATTGTCATGGCATATAATGAAGTTGTCGTGGCATGTAAAGAAGAGTTTCCAAGCACTGTAGTCTCTATACTTGATGGATTTCAAAACTCCATCAAATTTGGCATAGGTATTTGTATCTCATTTTGTAGTCTGAGAGGAAAATAAGGGTTTTTAAAACCCTATCAGTTTGTGCTGGCATGTTTGCAACTTTCCACCATTTTCTTGGCTAATCTGGAGCACACCATTTAGAATCTAAGAGTTAAAGTATGCTTCGTTGCTGTTATTTTTCACAGCAGCTTTATATGCCATAAACAATGAGAACTTAGGCTTTTTTATGCATATCGAGTTAAGAATCTCAGACTTTAACTCTAGTTGGCTTGACCTCCACTGCTCTTTACCTTGGGTTTTTATGCCATAAGAATGCTTTTGTTCTTTGCATGTTCTTTTGGTGTTTTCATTCCATAGGACATGGCATTTTCTGTAGACATTTCCTTACAAAGCTCAGGCTCTATTCTATCTATTTCAAACTGTATTTTAGAGCCTTCACACCATGAAACATGGTGCTATTCTATCATGAACCTTCGATTGAACTTCGAACTCGAGCTGCAACACTTTGAACTTGGCATCATGAAGAAGATAAGTTGTCTCCTTTCATTTTCTCACTCTTCATGCTATTGTAGCTAATATTGAAGCTTAAACTGCATCTGGGTGTTTAGAAAATAATTCTGGGTTTATCACTAAAATACACACCCACTACCTGTTGTAATACAAATCTGAACTTGGGCTTCTCTTCGCTCCACTAGATGTCTACAAATTTTTCCTTTGTTGCAAGCTATCTTTTATACACAAATGTTGTTTGTACCCACTACTAGTTGTATATATTCACTGTCACTTTTTCTTGAATAGGAAGCTGTAGATCATGATGTCATCTTTATGCATTTTCTTGTTTCCCTTTCCTCGTGGATTTGATCTGTGCTTGGGATTTTCAATCCCACAAGCTGGATCCACCATTTGTTTCTAATATCATTATTTTTTCCTCTCCTTCCCAGTATTCATCCTTCAATAATACCTTCACATTTTCATCAGAAGTCTTTCCTGCCTAGCTCCAGACTACACATAGAGCTTAAGATTGAATTGAATGTGGGATGCTTGCTAGTAGTATCAGACAATATAAGTGAATCCATAACTTGGATATCAGTTTGTAGTGTGTTTATTTCCCTTTTGTGTATGTTGAAATTGTGAATCTCAAGAAGCTCTTTATGTCTATGTATCTCAGGAGATAATCCCACAAATTCTAAAACAATACCTAACAAACCCAACTCACATATGCATAAATAATAATTTTGAGTATCAATTTGACAGTGTCAGTAATGGGTAGACACATTTTAAAAGGTAGCAAACTATTTTTCCATTCTCCCCTAAGGTTGACCAAACATGTTTTACTAATGCTTTGTTTGCAGCATGCATTCCTTATTGATTTTTTCTTTGAATATGCACTGTTCCTTTGATGATTTCATATGTATACATAGATAACACTTTGATGCACATAAAACTGCATTAGAACTCAATTAAGTATGTGTATGCAAAACTGAAATGTTGTTTTAAACATTAGCATGATCCACTATTTATAATCATCACTTTTTGTCACTTGCTCTCCATTCTAGAATAGGTACTGCTTTAGTAAAGTGAATAACAAAATTACTATCATTCTCTTATTTTGATATATCTTCATTAATTTCATATGCATATTTTGAACAACATTACATGGATCTGTACCTTCTTTCTTTATGAACTTATGAACCTTTGCATCTTTAATCCAGTGAGGTTCGAGCACGGGCTCGTGACACCCACTATATTCCCTCTTGTTATCTGCATTTAGTTACTTGTGCACATACATCACTGATCAACCTATTAGGTCAACAAACAAAAAATGAGCCAATCAATGTCTGTGTATGAGTTTCATATGAGATGACACTCATGCATGAATGTTGGTTGTTTTGTTTGTGTTTGTCATTCTGAAGAAAGTTTTTCTTAGATTCAAGACCTAAATCCCTTCAATTCAGATTCTTCTGGTTCTACAAACAACAATAATTTTGAAAATACAGACTAATAACCATATGTAATGAAAGATTTCATAAGGATATGTCCTTTTGATATTATTTATTCAGTTGATGCTAAGGAATATCTTGCTTTCGTATTGATGTTATCAGTAAATATGCAGTTCAGGAAGTTTGACTGATGTATGGTGCTTTTAGTGAGCTATGTATTGCTTAGATCCAATTGGATCTAACATCTTCTTTTCTTCCATGATACAGGATAGGACCTAAAACCTAGGATGCAGGACTGACTAAAGGATGGACATAAAACACCATGAAGACTGGACAAGGAAGACAATCAACACCAAATGTAAATATTTCACCATACAAGGCAATGCATGGACCCCTACTCATGCTTCAATCGTGCTTTTCTCCCTTTAATTACCACTAAGTTTTGAATCCAAAAGATGTAACATGAAACCTATATCCATACTACATTCAGTTTGAATGCACAATGTAATGATCAATTAGAATTTTGAATTTTAAAACATGATCAATACTTAGAATACAATTTTCTGATAGTATGAATGCAATAGAAAAGTACTTTTACCATCTTCTAAATAAAAAATATGGAAAAGATGTACATTTATGCAATTTTTTGTATGTATGATTGTTAGATTGCAAATGTGCAAATTTAGGGTAACAGTTATATTCCTATTATTCCACATTTGCAATGATTTTTTAGGTGCACTAGCTTGGCATGATCATCTAAGAAGTCCACGTGAAAGAAATAGAAGGAAGTTCCAGTTATCTAGCCCACTGAGAAAAATAAGCCAAAAAGGCACAAGGCTGAGGAAAGACATTTGAAACAAGATTTTCTTGACCAATTTCCACTATCTACTCAGTGGTCAAAGAAGGAGAATCAAGGAGAGGAGGGAATGGAAGACAAGTGTGAGGAGGTAGGAGATATATGGACCATGCCAAGGGGTTATGAATTGTTCATGTTTCATTAAAATAAGAGGATGGGAAGGACCCTAGTGTGTCATCCATGGAAGACTAATTTTGGAAGATTAGTTATTTTGAATGTGTTTGTAAATATTGAATTAATGCAAGAGATTATCAAGAGATATGACCCCAAAACTAATACTGTAAATTCAATTTCTGACAATTCATTTATTTTTATCACAAAAGAAACAATTGAGAAATTTTTTCAGCTAGAGTCAGGTCATGAAGCTATTATGAACATACCAGACATGAAGCTATTATGAACATACCAAAACTAAGGCAGGGGTATTGTAGCCTATAAACAATTTACAAGACTTTGGTGTAGTCTCTTCATCATCCTAAAGTGGTAAATGCAAGACAACAGTTTTCAAGTGATGAACGCCCACCATACTATATGAAGTTGTTTTATCCATATTTACAACATACTTATATGATTGCTGGTCAGGTATGCGAAATTGAGAACCCTCCTTTGATGAACACAACTTTAATGGTTCTTGCGATTGATGTGCAATCCAAAGACCCTAGGTATTTTGAATTTTCCATATATTTCGCCAACAAGATTAATATGGATTTTGAGAAGCTTAAAAAGGATTCATCTAGGTTAAAGTTTAAGCATTATTCCTTTTAATGCATATGTTTTTATTTTTCAGACAAGAGAACAATGCATGAGGTGAAGGACTACCCGTTAGGGAATATGATGTTCAAGGATTTAGGCAACTAGTGCAAATGTGGTTGAAAATATGGGATTGGAGGTCTAATTTTTCTCAGTATTTATGTTTTGAAGAATATTTTGTTAATTCATTAATGAATTTACTAAAGGGAGAATATGACTATACTCTATCATTGGAAATTAAGAGGTTTCTTAGACCTAAGGACCATATTGAACAAATTTTTGTAGACCATAATTGGGGGGATTGGTATGCTTTTAAAATTTTACAAGGATTAGGCTTTACAGTTTTGAAGGTTTCCCTAATGATCTCCCAATTACAGTTCCTAATAGAATTTCTTACTTAGAAATTGTGAGGCAAACGGTAGTATCAAATTCACAACACTTGACATCAAGTAACAAGCAGTCATTCTTACCTGGTACTTTGGCATTTGGTGATTTATTTGTAAAGAGCATGCAAAGATATGAATCTATTAATGATAAACTCAGTGTGTATGCATTTTCTCAAGGAGATGAAAGGATAGCTTTTGATCCGGGGTGATCCCACAATATTGTGTCCCACTTTTTGGCCAACTTTGACACTGAAACGAACATTCTGAGCAAAAACTTCACTTTCAGACACCTATTAATATAAAACCATTAAGAATGTGAAGATGATGTTAACTAGTGACTTTTATCATTTTGTTTCTAGTTTATAAATATATATTTTTAAAAAAAATTGGAATTTTTTTGTATCCATTTTTCCTTCTCCAAAAATTGGTTTTTTCTGAAAAAGCAACATTTTAAGGAGTGACACTCACTTTGATCAACATAATTTTTTCTATAAAATTAATAATAACATAATTATTTTGAAGTTAGGTTTGTAACACCAATATTTAGAGAATCCAATTGGTTTCATTAAATTTCGTTGAATATTTTATAGTTTATTGAGTTATGAAGTGACATTAACTATAATTTGGACATAGGTTCATTTGGATCGCTCTAACTTGATCTGTATATATCGAATTTCATTTTTTATTTTTTTTAATATAAAGGTAACATAAATATGTATATTTCCTAGATATTTTTCACAATTTTTTTTTTCCTAATTTACTATTTTTCCAGAAGCGTTGAACAAAGAAGTTGCTAAATGGTCAGAAAACCTATGTTTAGTAAAACTTAAAAACAAAAGTCATAATAAGCTCAATATACATTAAAATCATAATTATTGGAAAGCTTTCTCTAATTACTATCATCGTATATTTGGTTTTGTCAAACGAATTCATTTGATCCCACCAAAAGTTAATGTTAAAGTGTTTTTTTGTCAGCATTTTGATGGGTGCAAAGGAGACTCAATTATAGGTATGAGTGAGGAGTAGAGAGATTATACCAAAGAGAGTTTGATCCAAGAGGCTTTTATCTACCCATTTTGAATTTACTCCTTTAGATGGGAGCTCTCAAGGCTTAAATCAACATATTTTCTTAAAAATGTGTAATTTCAGCAAAAATCAGGGTGTTAAAAAAAGTGGGACACACTATTGTGGGACCACCCTCCGGAAGGATATATAGAAAAAGCCAGAGCATCTAAGAAGTTACAATCATTTGGGAATAAGCCTTTACTTGTTGATGATTTGATTTAGAATTTAGAAATGGATGAAGCTATTAATAGGAAGGAGATGTATGAAAAGGTGGAAAAGGCATTTCAATGGAAATTAAGGAAAGAGAGAATTAACATGTAAGTTGTCAATGGTATTACAGATCCAGTGGCTAGATCCATGAAATTGATTGAGCATGTTCAAAATAAATTGTAGGTAATGTCCCTCTTTAGGTATTCAAATAGCCCCCATTGAGGATTAAGGAAGAGTGCCCCATTGCACACTTGTCTCCAGACTCCAGAGGTGATGATGAGGATGTCCTCTTGAGAGAAAAAGCATAGGCTGAGGTTGAAGACTCTTTGCCTGAGTCTGAGGAAAATGAACTTAATTTGGGACCTCTGTGGATAGATGAATCTTGGGATATCTAGGAAATTGAACATGAGGAAATGTTTTTTGATGACGTGTTTATTTTTTCAAAAGAATTTAAATCCTTTTTATACCAATATACAAGAATAAAATTGAGGGAAACCTCTGGAAATGTGGAGAGCAGAGTTCTCAAAAAAAACTAGAGGAGCAAGTTTAGAAGGAAATTACAATAAATCACTCCACAAAGAGGAAGAAAATTACTTAAGGATGTTGGGGTAATCCTGTACTAAGGATGGGATATGCAAGCAACATTAATGTTTGATTGTTTTGCAAGAAAGGAAGGTCTTGGGTTAGGAATTAAGCTTGAAGATTTATGGGATATTGTCACCGGATATGGTTATGATCCTTATCAAAAATCTCTATTACAATGGGCTTATACCCTAGGGATCAAAGGCCACTACTTGTGGATATTGATGAAGTATTTGGACAGTTAATTTTTCAAAAAGTTGGTAGAACTCATCCACAATACCAACACAATTAAATGTGAATGTTGGTATGATGAACAAGGCTCAAGTTGATGATTTTGTCAAAGAATTGAACATTTATAAGAATTCACTAAAGAAAAGTGAGGAAGAGAAGAGAGCTTGGAAAGAGAAAGCCTCAAGATCGCAAAAGGGAAGTTCCACTAGTTATGGTTATGATTATGATGTAGGACAAAGGGTGATAGTAGCAATGGGAGATGCAAATTATTGGAGGCATAAGATAGAGAACTTAGAAAATAAAATAAAGAAAAAGGGTGCTAATTAGATGATTTGGCTATAAATATTATTGAAAAAAGATGTGTGAGATTAATGAAAATGGTTGATAAGTATTGGGATACCTATTCTAATACTTTTAAAGTACTGGAGGAACATGAAATATTGAAAATTAGAATGACAGAAAATGAGCACGATTGATCAAGAGAATACAGAGTGGCTTCAGTTGGGAATATTTTTATCGAGTGCACACCAGGAATGGGGTGAGAAGTTGATCACAGATATGAAGTGAATATAGTACGATGTCATGGATGCTTTTTCCCAATTTTCTCAAGGATGGTTTGTCAATGCCAATGGACAAATGGAAGGGTGTGCTCATGAAAGGATTATCAGTCAAACTGCCAGAGTTTCAGACCACCAAAGATCTTACCACTCATGTGCTGGAAATAACAAACAAAATGTGCCGAGAGGAATTTGCAATGGTATTTTCAATTCGAAATGTGGGTTTCTATAAAAATGAGGAATATACAACTCATCTATCAAATCTTAACTTGTTTCTATTAAGATAGTTTATGTTGATTAAGTTTGTTATGAAAAGGTACATCTATTGTAAGTAGTTATGATCCATGTCTATATAAGTGGACACATTTTGTAATGAAAGAGGATACACAATACAAGAAAAAACTCAAGGGGATGGGAAAAGTTTGAAAATCCATGTTTTAAATCTTTCAAACTTGGGTAAACTTTATCTCTAATATTAATGATCAGACTGCCCTCTCTTGGACATTCTTAGATAAGTGTTCAATTAACTGACCTTCCTTTGTGATTTATATTTCTAGTAAATATAAGCTACTTTGATTCTTTGTGCACAACATATTATTTTCTTAAATGTTTCAAATTGATTATCAGAATTATATGTGAGTTGTTCCATATTTGTTCTATTTTATTGGTATCTTCCCGTAAGAGTTAAATTCAATAAAAATAATTGGAATATTAATCATAATTGAAGGCATTAAAGATTAGGTCAGTTGACAGGGTTATCCCAGAGGCAATTTAAAAAAATTATCTCAAAAAGGTTATACATAAGGGTTAATGAAAGCAAAGACTCTGTAACCCAATGGAAAGAAGGCATTGATCACATCACTCAATATATATAAATCAGTTAATAGTCTTTTCAAGCACTTATAATATATACAATGTACATATAAGCATTTATTTGTTCAGTTGGAATCAATTTTATATTAAAGACATTCTGTATAATTCATAATTTGATTTTCTTAAGATTATATTGCCAATAAGATTATATTGCCAACTTAAGAGAACATTTGAAGAAACCAACCTATCTGCTATAAAAAGTCTCGAATCAACAAATAAGATTGAGGTATAGGTTAAACCACCTTGGTTCTACAAAGCCTAAAGAGCAAGGGAATTGAATCATATCGATCATTCTGACGAACACCTAAAGACAACTGAGAAGATTGCCATACCTGTGACAACACAAACATTGCAAGTATGGCAACATAATCATCGTCATCCTCGTCAGAATGCTGATGAACACCAGAAGACAACCAGCAAGGTTTCCATACCTACGATGATACAAATGTCGTAGGTATGGAAACCTCATCATCATCATTCACATCAGAATTCTGATGATAACCAAAAGTCAACCGATGGGACAATCTTTAAAAATCCAACATGTACTCCGTCGTCGGAAGTTTCAACGAAAAAACTATGATGAGGACTCTCCTTGATGTTTGTCAGAATTTTGACGTATTGTTGTCCGAATTCTGACGAAGGGTCATAAAAAATCTTACCCAAATGTACTAGTGGAAACTAGCTCTTAAAAGAACTCAGTTTCCTTTCTGTAGGGTCATATTTACTCCAGTACAATTGCTAATAAGTATAACTCTAAATTATTTATAGTAGTTCAAATTACTTCTTCAATTAGATGTATTTGTCTCACTTCTACCTATATATGTCACATCCTTCGAGTTACTTCTCCTAATAGATGTATTTGTGTCACATTTACCTATATATGCAATGCTCATCTCATATATTTTTTTATCATAAAGAGTGATGTTTACTTATATTATTTTGCATGTCTCGTGCATTGCTTGAAAAGGGTTTTATTTTTCCAATTTTATTCTAGAGTAATTTATTAAATGATTTATTGTATCGATTAGTATATTAGTTCTTGGATGTTTTATAACTTATTTGCAAAATAGAAAACTTAGCTCTTAGATTAACATTGATTAACCTCTACCAAATATTCTCTGTTGATTCAAGACTACATTAGAAAATTAGTACATGAAATTCATTAGCATCAAATTTTATAAAAAAAGTGCCAAATATTGACCAAGTCACTTATGTTATGAATAGTCCCAAGAGATAACTGAGAGGAGGGGGAGGGGTGAATCAGTTATCTACAAGATTCAATTCTTTTTCCAATTAAGTATAAAATAACTTTAAACATAAATTCAACAAGATAACATAGAATTGAACAACACAATTTTGGTAACAGGGAAAACCAAATTAGGTAAAAAACCCAGTGTGAATTAGCACCCACAAATAACTGTACCTAGTTTATAATGATCCTTGTTAGAAGATCTTGCAACCCTATTAGGAGTTGATCTTTACAATGCAATAAGTACAAAGACCTGGTAAAAGGTCGGACCCTGTTAGAAGTCTTTTACAAATAACCCTATTAGGGGCGAGGACACACTATCCAAGAGCTCACTGCTCAAATGGTGAAGGCTGCAACCTTCTGTAAGGTATTTATAAACTAAATTTGATAATGAATTGTTTGAGTAGACCTACTATCTTGATCAGTTCTAGTGGATTGTAATCTTCTTCTGCTTCTTCACATAGATCTTCAACTGATGAATGATGTAGCTTTACTATCTAACTTTCTGATCTTCTCTGTCTTTTCTTTTTCACTTCATTTTCACTCTTTGCAATCACCATTGAACTTATATATGTATCTTCCCCAAGGATAAGGTCACGAGGGCTATATAAAACACCTTAGCAACTTCCTTGTCAGATTAACTAAGCACGCAGTCAAAGTTAGGACCGCGCAACTCAAAATGAGTGGACGTGTCGCTTCACATAGTCAGCTCTACCAAATTAACTCAAACATCTCGCTTCTATTGAAACACATTTAGCGCCTTTGGATAATCATCATTAACTCATAACTAAACATGAATACAAACATGCATATCCCTAAGATAGGCACAACTCAAGAAACAAAGTAAATATGTCAGCTCTTAACAGATAATCTCCAGAAACTGTAACTGCCAAAACAGATTAACATAATTCAACTGAAACTGCATAACTGAATCCGCGTGAATGCACACAGCATCTAGAACATGTCTACAATAGAGAAATGAACACACAAGGCTTAATATGTTTGTACTGATAAATACATACAGGACACTGCTGCATATTATATGTTGTCATCAATGACAAACATACAATCAACTATCTGTACAGAAGAAAATCTCCAACAATCTCCCCCTATGACATTGATGGAAACATATGATATGAAAAATGCCATCAACCCAAAGTATCCTCCTTCTTTTTACAATCTTCTCAATATCCTCATCAAAGGTTCCTCTTCACTGCTGCAGTTCCTCTGACTTTGTTTTTATTTTCATGACTATATACTCCCCCATAGTATATTCTCCCCCTTACTATATACTCCCCCTTTGAAATCAATGGGGGTGCCAAATACCATTAAGCATAGGTACTAATCCATAAGTAGAGTAGTCAACCATTCATCGGTCGCCAAGGACTGATGCTCTTGCTGCAAATTCTAATCAGACTCGAGAAAGGGAATTACTCCCAGCTTCTCCTTGAGATACTCAAAAGTATCTTTTGATAAAGGCTTTGTAAAGATGTCTGCTAACTATTCTTTAGTGCTCACATATCCAAATTTACTTCTTTGTCTGCAAATTTTTCTCTTAGAAAATGATATTTGATCTCAATGTGTTTTGTCTTTGCGTGCATTATAGGGTTCTTTGACATATTGATAGTGCTAGTGTTATCACAGTGAATAACAATAGGATAATGAATCTGAATACCAAAGTCTTTAGTCATCTATTTGATCCAAACCATTGTTGAACAATTCAATGCTACTGCAACATACTCAGCTTATGTTGTCGACTGAGAGATATAATTATTCTTCTTTCTTATCCAAGTAACCAACCTGTCTCCAAGAAATACTGCTCCTCCCGAGGTACTCTTCCTATCATCAACACAACCTACCCAATCTGCATCTATATACACATGAAGTTGTATATTCTTTAAGTTAGGATACCGTAAACCATAGTCTATAGTCCCCTTTAAGTATCTAAATATTATTTTTATTGTCATTAGGTGATTTTTTTTAGGTTCAGTTGCAAATATTCTAACAATGCCAACTGCATTAGAAATATATGGTCTAGATTGAGTAAGATATATGAGTTTTCCAATCATAGACTTGTATAGTGTCTTGTCAATTGTTGTGGAATCATCCTCTTTAGAAAGCTTGCTTCCTGTTATCATGGGGGTGCTTACTGGTTTGCAATCTTCCATTTTGAAAGTCTTCAATATCTCCTTCACATACTTAGACTAATTTATGAATATGCCTTTGTCTGTTTGCTTTACATTCAATCCCAAAAAATATTTGATAGGTCCAATCATGCTCATTTCAAACTCACTTTGCATCTCTTTGGAAAAATTTTCACTGAGCTTGTCATTACCTCCAAAGATAATGTCATCAACAAAGATAGCAACAAGTAGTAGTCCATAAGGTGTCTCTCTTATGAATAAATTGCAATATGTTTCTCCCTTTTTGAATCCAATCTTGGTTAAGTAACCATCAAGTCTCTTATACCAAGCTCTTGGGGCCTGTTTAAGTCCATAAAGGGCTTTCTTTAGTCTGCATACCATGTCTTTTTTGTTTGATAAACCAAATCCTTCAGGTTGTTCTATGTAAACTTCTTCCTTCAAGTCACCATTCAGAAAAGTTGACTTGACATCCATTTGATATACTTTAAAGTTCTTGAATGTTGCATAGGCCAAAAAAAAATTGATAGCTTCCAGTCTTCTCACAAGAGAAAATGTATCAGTGTAGTCTATTCCTTCTCTCTGTGCATATCCTTTACATACCAGTCTTTCTTTGTTTCTTACCACTGTAACTTCTTCATTCATCTTATTTCTGAATATCCACTTTGTTCCAATCACATTTTTGTCACAAGGTCTAGGAACCAATTCCCATGTATCATTCATGATTATCTGATCTAATTCTTCTTCCATTGCTTTCTGCCAATCTAAATCATTACATGCATTTTCAACACTTATGGTTCAATTTTTGAAAGTAAACATACCTCTTCATCAACTGTTAAACCTTTTGCTTTAGATCTTGTCAAAACTCTACTACTCTGATCTCCAATGATATCATCTTTTGAATGGTATCTAGTTGTGAATTTTTGAACTTTAGGTGTGACATCATCATCTATTATCTGTGATTCTTCTTTTCTTGTTTCAGGGTCATTGCATGTTACATAAATACAATCAAACATTTCTTCAATAATAGTTTCCTTACTACTAGGCCTGGGTTCATATTTAATCATAGGTGCATAATCATAGTATCTTTCTTGAATCATGAACTTCTCATCAATCTTCACATGTGTACTTTCAATTATCTTCTTCAATCTCAAGTTAAAACATCTATATGCTTTGCTTTTAGTAGAGTAACCAAAGAAAATACCTTCATCACTTCTGGCATCAAACTTACCAATGCCATCATCTCTCTTGATGTAGCACTTAATTCCAAAGATTCTGAAGTATTTTACTATAGGTACATTACCAAACCAAAGTTCATAAGGTGTTTTGTCTACGCCTGGCCTTAGTTGTATTCTGTTGATAGTATAGACTATTGTATTGAATGCATCTCTCCAATAGGTGTGCGAAAATTTTCCTTCAATCATGATACTGTGCGTTGTGTCAAGTATGATCCTATTTATTCTTTCTGCAATCCCATTTTGTTGAGGGGTTCTAGGAGCACTCAACTTCATTTTGATCCTATGTTCTTCGCAATACTCATAAAATTGGTCAGAGGTGAATTCTCCTCCTCTATCTGATCTCAAACACTTTAGTTTTAATCCAGACTCATTTTCAAATTTATCTTTGAATATTTTGAACTTCAAAAGCTTCAGACTTATCCTTTAAGAACGCAACCCACATCATCCTTAAAAAATCATCAACAAACAAAATAAAATCCCTGTCCACATAAGTATGCAAATACTAGATCCAATTTTTTTTCTGTTGAGTTCTTCTTGCTTCTGAATGAGCTCCTTACATGCTTTCCCATCACACATTCCATGCACATAGTATCAACTAGTCTTGCAATACTAGGAAGGTCTCTTACTGCCTTTACATTGCTTATCTTTTCTATGTTGTCAAAATTGATATGACAAAGTCTTTTTTTCCATAGCCAACTGTCATCTACTTTTGCAACAAAATAACTTACTTCTGAATTATGTAGGATTTGAGAAATACAAATCCACAGAATGCCAAGAATACCTGCATGCAAATAACTTGTTACAAGAGAGAAGCAAAAGGAAGAAAAAGAAGAACTCAGAAGTTGCTCAAAATGTAAGAGCAAAATTATAATCTGAATTAATTAAAAAGAATTACAAGGTTCAACCTATAAAAGTGAACAAAACCCTAAAGCCTAAAAAAGCTAGGTTACACATTAATAATTAATAAAAGAATTAATTATTAATGCACCTAAGAGAAAGCTTAACCACTAAAGAGAAATAACTTAATTAATTAAATCAACATGATTTAATTAATAAGCAAACTAATGATTACTCTAACACCCCCCCTTAAGCTAAGCGCAGGGGGTAAGCTAACCTAGCACAGCTATGAAAGCGGGAAAAAGGGTCCTGGCAACAAGGCCTGATCAGGTACCCAATACAAGGAAATCTCTGTAAACCGAAGACAAAGAAGAAAAACCAGTGGGAAAAACCCCTCTCCAAAAAGAGATAGAAAAATGTAGAAAAATAAATGGCTCAAGAGACTCTCTCAAGACCATAAGTACAATCAGCCCCCCCATGAGAGAGGGACGAGACACTAAAGTCCCCCCAGAATGAAGAAACTCCTGTCACAATGGTAGATGCCTGATGTAGAATCCAAAAGAAGATCCTAAAGCAGCAAATGATATTCCTACCCTTGGGAAGAAACGAATCCAAAGGACAATGTCAAAGAAACCCTATGAAGAGTGATGAACCAATCTGTCTCAGGATGTGTGCCATGATCGGATGTTGAAGAATCTCTTTGTTTGAACTGAAACAAATGATGCCAAATCCAAACTGATGTGGAGAATCCTGAAATGCAACCGTAGAATGCATGGATAATGGTGGGCAAATAGTGATAACCTGACTTTCAAGGTAGAGGAGATGAATGTCCTCAAAATAATCCTCCAAATCTATAGTATAAGACTCAACAAACAAGAAAGATATGTCTGCAACATAAGAGTCCAAAGTATCTATGTCAAGAAGATGTATGATTTTCTACTGCACAGAATCAGGAGCAATAGGATATGCCAATGAAGTCTCAGGCTGAAAAGTGGGAACTGTGAGACAAGCCTCTGATCCATCAGAACATGTAAGGGTGTCTAAATACTCAAGCTCCTCTAAAGTATCATGATCAAAGGGTGTATTCTCTCTCCAAGAAATGGGTATGAGATAATCT
>MU227524.1:1842630-1859006 GCA_018584345.1 Thuja plicata
ACTAAGACATGATAAGAAATATGAGATTAATCTAAGAAAATGAAGCTATTCTATTGCAAATGAGCTTAATTGAAATGAGATGATGAATTCTAAAATGCAGTAGCAATTCTTTATTCTAACAATGCATCTCCTTGAATGAGAAATGGGAGTTCTTTTATAGACTAAGAGTCTGCTCAGAATGGAAAGTTTCCTTTTTGAAATAAAACAGATAGAAAAGCCAGTTCAAATTAGCAAGTTTTCTTTAAAAGAAAACAGTGAACTATTTTCTCTTTGTTTTTAACTGTTTTCTTTTTTATTTTAACTGTTTTCTTTCTCTTTAAAGCACGGTTAATTCAAAGTTTCTATTTCTGAACTGAAGAGAAGATTTTTGAGAGAATATTTAATTAAATAAATAGAATATGACCTCATAAATGTGTTTTTCTCAATTATTTGAATAATTAAATTTAATTATTAAAATGAGGATATTTATTTAATAATTAAATATTATTTAATTCCTTTTTATGTGTTTTAGCTAAAAGGGGTAAATTTAATTTAATTAAAGTGCTAGGACTTTATAATTAAATTAATTCAATCCTAGGGTTTGTTTAGCTAATTGATATTTTAGGAATTAAATATAATGTTACGATTAATGCAGTTTTAGGATTTTCTGCATTTGACACTTAGGTCGAGTAGAGTCAGTCAAAACTTAGAATTGCCTAGTATAATAGGACTTTGATGATTCAGAAGAATGACAAATGCAACAAAATTGTTTAGTGTTGCAAGATGCCAATTTTGGGGTGTTACATTTTGCCCCTCTTTGAATTGACGTGCGAGCAGCGCATTGATTCAAAGAATAGTCTGATGCCTAAACCACAGAAGAATAGATTTCAAAAATTTATGATGCAAAGATTGATTGTTGGAGATTGCAGAGCTATCTGCAGGACAGAGCTTAACTCTCTGAAGTCTAGGTTAGATTGCCAAGACGCTGGTCAAGTAGAGTTTTTGAGGGTCATCTTCAAAATGAAGCTTGATCCTCAGGGATCCAAGTTAGATTTCCTTGATACCTAATAGATTAAGATTTTGAGAATCATCAACAAAATGAAGCTTGATCCCCAGGGATCTAAGTTAGATTTCTCAGATACCTAATAGATTGATATATTTCAAAAGGTTGTCCCCAAAACGAGGCTCAACCTTCAGGAGTCAGGGTTAGATTGCCCTGATACCTGTCCATAAAAAGATAGTCAATAGAGATTTTAGGACTATCTCCAGAATGAATCTTAGTCCCCCAATATCTATGTTAGATTTCCCAGACACTGGTTAGATCGAGTTTCAGAATCATCTCCAAAATGAAGCTTGATTTTTAGGAGTCAGGTTTAGATTGCCCCAATTCCTAATAGATGAGTTTTGGAGAATAATCTCCAGAACAAAGCTTGATCCTCAAGAATCTGAGTTAGATTGCTCAGATACTTAATAGATTGAGATTTTGAGAATCATCTCTAGAATGAAGCTTGATCCTCAGGAATCTAGGTTTGATTGCCTCGATACCTAATAGATTAAGATTTCAAGAATCATCTCCAGAATGAAGCTTGATCCTCAGGGATTCGGGTTAGATTTCCCTGATACCTAATAGATGATGAGATGTAAGGAACAAGGATGCCCCTATTGATTATGGAGTATCCAGTTTTGACTATGAGGTACAAAAAACTAAACATGCACCAAGTGATGAGATACCCCTAGCAACGAGGATTTTTCAAAATCAGATCAAATTGATAAAAATAGATTTGAAGCGATTTAATGATGTAATCATCCTGCCCCCTTAGGATTGAAATGGAAAGATGACACGTCATAATGATGATTAAGAGTGAGAAATTACAGATAGATGTTGAATCAGAGATCAAGAAGAACTTAGAACAAATTATGGAAGAACCCGAAAGGTTCAGAATTAATGTTGAGCGATTTCAAGGTCTGGTTGACCAAGTTTGACTAGGGTTGACCAGAGTTGACTATTGATGAAAAGAGTCAAAGATTTTAGAAAATGATGATAGGTTAAGATTCTGACAAGAAAGCGATGTCAGAAAGCTGATTGCACAAGCGTCCAATCACATCAGTCCCAAAAATTTTAAAATGTGATTTTGAGCTATATAGAAGTGTCAGATTTTGATTTTGATCCCAAAAATGGATTGAGAATATAGCTAAAGATAGAGAGCGAGGATCAAACACTTGGGAAGTGTGATGAAGCCAGGACACTGAAGAAGAACCCCTCAATGTACAAATCCTGGAGAACGCAATGAAGTGAGCATCGAATTGCTGAAGAAGAACCCCTCAATGTACAAATCTAGGAGAACACAATGAAGTGAGCATCAAATTGCTACCACAATATATGAAACAAGCCAATTTGGTTCAAATTTTCCATTCTGGACCTGATGTTGTTGATTCTTAGGGGTCTCCCTTAGAACGAGGTCACCCTCCTGAAAATCCCTTGGTCGAACCTTCTTGTTATATCTCTTGGACATCCTTTTCTGATATGCTCTAAGGTGATCAAACACCACTTACCAATGGTCATCAAGTAGTTCTAGCTCTTGTAGCTGAGATATTCTATTATCATCATCAGTAATGAGGCCTTTTAGAGAGACTCATAGAGAAGGAATCTCAACCTTAATTGGTAACACAACATCTGCTCCGTAAACCAAAGCATAGGGCGTAGCCCCTGTTGGTATCCTTATGCTTTTCATGTATGCCCAGAGAGCTGGATTAATCTGGAGATGCCAATCTCGTCCACATTTGTGCACTGTGTGATACAATATTTTAAGGATTGTCTTGTTTGATGCTTCCGTCTGTCCATTTCCCTAAGGATAATAGAAGGAAGACCAATGGTGAGTGATTTTAAGCTTAGAGCATAGCTCTATCAAATCCTTGTTTTTGAACTACCCCCCATTATCAGTGATTATTGCTGAGGGTACACCATACCTGCAGATGATGTAGTTGAGAATGAACATTGCTACCAATTTGTTATTGGCAATGGTGAGAGGGACTGCCTCCACCCACTTGGTAAAATAGTCTGTAGCTGTGATCATGAACTTATGTCCATTGGAGGATGAGGGATAAATCTGACCCACCAAATCAAAGGCCCATTATTGAAATGGCCAGAAAGTAATGAAGGGAATAAGATCCTTGGATGGAGCATGAATCAGATTCCATGTATTTGAAACTGTTTGTAAGAATTAGCAAACTATGTAGCCTCTTTTTCCATATCTGGCCAATATTAACCAACTCTAATAAGTTTACAAGCCAGTGTCAGGCTGTTAGAGTGGGACCCACAAATGCCTTCATGCACCTCTACTAATGCATGTTTGGAATCATTGGGTTCTAAACACCTAAGAAGGGTACCATCTAGACTGCGCCTATACAAGTCATTAGCTATGATGACAAACCGTGAAGCACTACGGATTAAGTGATGTTTCTCATTCTGGGTGTAAGTGTTCGGAAAAATTTGGTCACAAAGGTAGGAATAAATATGATGGTAGTGGGATGAGTCATGTCCAATGATAGAACAAATAATCCAGGACTTAGGGGAATCATATGATGGGTAGTGTAACATCTCCACTAGGAATTCATGTCAGAAATCATTTTTTGGCATCTGTAGCATGGAAGCAAGGGTAGCCATTACATCTGCCACTTTATCATCTGCCCTTGGAACCTATTGAAATGTGATGTGAAAAAAATATTTTCTGAGGTCATCAACCAACTGTTTATAAGGAACCAACTTGTCATATTTTGTCTGATAGATATCATTTACTTGATTGATGACTAATTGTGAATCTTCAAGGACATTGAGCTTGTACACTCACCACTCAAGGTTGATCTTTATACCATTGATCAAGGCTTCGTACTCAGCAATGTTGTTTGTACAGGGAAACAACATATTATATGTTTTTGGTAAAGAGTACCTTTGAGGTGTGATGAACAGTATCCCAACACCAGACCCCTATTGGGTAAATGACCCAGCAAAGAACATAGTCCAGGATCGATGCGTGAGAAGTAATATAGGCTCATCTAGAAATTCAATGTTCAATGGTTGATGATCTACTAGAGGTGCTTCCACCAATTGATCTACAATTGCTTGCCCCTTGATGGATTTTATTTCTACATACTCAATATCAAATTCACTGAGAAGCATGACCCATTTGGCTAGTCTACCTGTGAGGGTAGCTTTACTGAGAAAATATTTTAGAGGATCAATCTTAGCAATTAAGTGTGTAGTATGAGCCAACATGTAGTGTCACACATTTTGTGAAGAAAATACCACTGCAAGGCAAGCCTTCTCTATAACAAAATAGTTTGTTTCATATGAGACCAGAGTTCTACTAATGTAGTAGTTGGCCCAAGTTCTTTGTTGTTCTGATCTTCTTGGGCTAATAGGACACCCAATGATGTATCTATAGCAGAGATGTAAAGTATGAGCGGCTTCCCATGAATAGGAAGCATCAATATTGGCGGGTTTGTAAGATATTGTTTGATTTGTGTGAACCCCTCATCACATTATTTGTTCCATTGGTAGGTCACACCCTTGTGTAAAGTCTTGGTGAATGGTTGTGACTTGTCTGCCAGTTGTGAGATGAAGCACCAGATAGATAGCAATCGGCCTTGAACTCCTCTCATTTGTCTGATATTCTTTGGTGGCAGCATTTCCATGATAGCTTGGACTTTCTCAGGATCCACCTTGATGCCTTTTGCAGAGATGATGCAACAAAGAAATTTTCCAGATGTTACACCAAATGCACATTTGTTAAGATTGAGCCACAGACTGAATTGTTCCATGTGATCCAGTATAGGACCTAGATCTGCAAGGTGTTTCTCCCATTGCATGCTCTTAGCTAGAGTGTCATCAACATAATATTCCATTGTTTTATGCATCATGTCATGAGATATAGTGGTGACAACTCTCTGATATGTAGCACCAACATTTTTGAGTCCAAAGGGCATGATATTCCAACATAAAGTGCCCCATGCACATGTGAAAGAAGTTTTCTCTTGGTCCTCTAGCACGATCTTTATCTGGTTGTAGCCAGAGAAACCATCCATTAGTGAGTACATTTCATATCCTGCTGTCATATCTATAATCATATCAATATTAGAAAATGGAAAGTCGTCCTTAGGACATGCCTTATTCAAGTCTCTGAAGTCTGTGTAGACTCAGATAGATTTGTCATGTTTTGATATTAGAATAATGTTAGAGATCCATTCTTCATAGTCAATTGATCTAATAAATACTTCCTTAAGAAGTAACTCCAATCCAGCTTTGACAAGTAGAGCCACATGTGGATGCATTTTCTGAAGCTTTTGGTTGACAGGCTTGACACCTGGTGCAATGGAAAAATGGTGCATGATTAGATTAGGGTATAATCCTAGCATGTCTGAATATTTCCATGCAAAGTTTATCTTTTTGATCTGGAAGAATGTAATGAATTCCTCTATTTCTGCCTCAGATAATGATGTGCCAAATGAATGATCTGAGGCTCAGCTTCTGCACCCAAGTTGATTGGTTGAGTTGGTTCAATTAGCACAGATGATCGTTCCTAGAAATGAATCAGAAGTGCATCAATTATCTCATCCTTGGGTGCCTCAAAGAGGTTTTCACCCTTGGATACATCCTTTATTTAGACTTTTTTAGGCTCTAACACTGCAACAATGTGGTTTTCACCATCAGAGCGCCTATTTTTTTCTTCTTTTGATTTTGTGACTAAGATGCTTGATATCAGCCTTAGTCATGTTGACACTTTCTTTTCTAGTGGAGGATGTTACAAGTTTGACAATGTTGAGGTAATAGGCAAGAGCATAGTCATTTTAGAATGTAAGGAATTCATTAGATGGGGCGTGAGAGTTCCAGTCTATAAGCTCGGGATGGTGGAATGAAAGAGAAGTGACGGGTTCAAGTACGTTCACAGTATAATCATCGAAAGCATGGACTAGCAAGTCGAGACCTAGAGAAATCTCATCCAAAGGTTTAGTCAAATTCCTTTGACCCATAGTGACCATAGTAGATAACATGTTAACATCGATGGAATCAAACTCGTTTGACCTTACACTAGACCCTTCACCTACTTTGATAAGGTTTTCATATTTGTGCATTGTATCTATATCCTTGTCATAGGTGGCATATGAAAAATCATTGAACTCATACTCATGAGAGTCTGTTTCATCATTGGGTGTCATATCAAGAACATGAGTGAAATCAACCCTTTGTCCCTAGTTCAGATGAGTTCTTCCTAGAACCTCTGCTATGGTCAAATGAGCACCTTTTGACCTAGATACCTCATTAGTGTTTGCAACATCATCTACTTCTTTTTTAGTGAGAAGTGGCTGGGATTCCTGCTCAAACTACTCTTGAAAGTGTGGTGGTATGTACAAATCACCCTGATGACCTAGGTTTATAGTTTGCATTTCTTTCCCCTGTTCATAGGTTAATGGAGCAAGTGAAGTGGTGTCATCAGAGTCGTTGTCATTCTCAACTGTACTGACACACGGTATAAAGTCATCTAGCTCAACAAAGAATGCTACCAGATCTGGAGGTATGGGACAAGGGAAGCAATCCTCCTCAGAACTATCTTCAAATTATTTAATTTTAGGTGTACCTTTAGGTGTTGGTTGTTGATCTGTTTGAGGTACAAATTTGTTTATCCCCAGTAGAAATGTGAGCTTCTTGAAGCCTATACCTGTAGAGTCATATTTTTGTCAACCAATAGCTTTAAGTGGTGCAAGAAATCCTTTATGATTTGCACCTATGGGACCATTCCCTTTGTAGCCAAAGCATTGCATAATACTCAGACCCTTACCATACTGTTTAGGTTTTATGTCACAAGGTGTAGTAGTTTGTTTGGATGTGTCCTCTCCTTTATAGATCCAAGCTTTGATAGCCCTATTTTTAGCTTCTTCTTCTAATGGTATCATGGCTTGTACAAAGGTACCACCATATTTTGTTTGAGGAGGAACTGTAGAAGGTTTAGTGTTTTCAGAAGGTCTCCCAAAGGAACGTGGAGACAAAGGAAAGATGTAACAGATAGCACGAGTTCAATATCATATCCTCCCATGTCAGTTTCCTTGAGTGTCAGAGCCTTTTCCATTTCCTTCAGTTTAGTCTCGAAGAACTCAGTAGACTCTCTGTTGGTGGGCACAAAGATGTCAGCAGATTTTGTGAGTGTGTTGCAATCATAGAGTGTATTAGCAGGTATAGTCACTTCAGATCCTTGGAATGGGAACTTAATGCACTGATGGTATGTTGAAGGGACAGATTGAAATTCATGGATCCATGTCCTTCCTAACAGAATATTTTATGCTAAAGGAATGTCAAGCACTTGACAGATAACATCCCTTTCAACATGGCCATCCATAATTGGCAACACAACTAGCCCCTTAGATTTTCATTCCTCTTCATCATAGGCCTTAATAGTAATCTTTTTGCGTGCATCTATGTAGTCTTCATCGTAGCCTAACTCAGTAAGGAAGCTAGCAGAGAAAATGTTGAGGCCAACACCGCTATCTATGAGAACACAACGAACGCACTTTGGACTAATCATGACTTCAATGTGCAAGGGGTTGTTATGTGGGTGACTCAAAGAATGGTCATCTTCCTCAGAGAAAGACAAGTAATGGGAGGAGGTCAAGTAACCTACCATGGATTGAAACCGGTCGAGATTGAGAGCTTTTGGGACATTTACCTCAGTGAGGGCTTTGTCAAGAATCTCCCTATGAGCAGGGGAGATTTTTAGCAGCTCAAAGATGGTGATCTAAGTGTTAGTACATTATAATTGATCTAGTATGCTATAATTGGCAGCATTAGATGAGGAACCCAATTTTGGATTCTTTTTGGCAGAGCCAACAATATCTTTGTCTATAGGTTGTGTTGGTGTAGACGTAGAAGGCTAAGGGCCTTTGAGGATGATCTTAGCATGAGACCGAGTAACAACATTTTCACTAACTTGAGACTATTCTTGTTCGAAGGACTGAGGCGTAGACCCTCACAAGATGAAAGGAGTTTTGGGCTTGGGAGTATCTTCCCTTCCCTTGAGAATGACAACATTACAGTATTCAATATCAACAAGCTCAACCATATTAATGACATTGTCTTTATTGGTGTATGTATAGTTGACCTTGGCATCAATATTCTTGCCTTTGGATGACTCACCTTTACCATGAGGAGGAAATGGGTCTTTGAAATCTTGGTGGTCTGAGTTCTAGTTGTGACCTCCCACAGCAATAACCTCACTATCAATAAGGTCTTGGATCTTGTATTGTAATTGAAAGCAGGTAGCCATCTTGTAACCCTTGTTCTAATGGTAATCACAATATGTGGATTCATTCCACCAGGATGGTCGAGGTTGCGGATCAAAAGGACGTGAGTTATCCAGAGGAGTGAGTAAATGGTTTTCAAAGAGAGTCTTGTAAACCGCATCAAGAGGTTCTCCTAAAGGAGTGAACTCACACTTGGGTCTAGGAGCCCAAGGTTTAGATCTAAAAAAATGTGAAGTACTCAGTTTGAATTCTGCCACAGCCTGTTCAGTGGCTTTGGCTGCCATTGTGGTAGTGAGATTAAAAGAAGCCTTTGAAGGCTTGGGAGTCACATTGTCGACAACTCCATCATTCACAACATTCTGGTTCTTGTTGGGAAATTTGGGTTTATCTTTGCTTGAGGAGGAAGAACCTTGTTTTCCTTGTGTAAGGTCAATTCTCCT
The DNA here is from genome assembly GCA_018584345.1 of Thuja plicata. Classification (NCBI taxonomy): domain Eukaryota; kingdom Viridiplantae; phylum Streptophyta; class Pinopsida; order Cupressales; family Cupressaceae; genus Thuja; species Thuja plicata. The sequence continues at coordinate 1,851,339 of MU227524.1, forward strand.
TTCTTGACCATAAACATCTCAATTCTCACAGCTTGCTTAATCATGTCATCGAAGGTTAAAGGACCTTGCAGCTATACTTGATACCCAAAGTTGGGAAGAAGATTGTCTAGAAAGATGTCCAACTTTTTGGATTTGGGTATTTTGCGAGAATATCTGGTATAAAGTTGTCTCCATCTCTGGAGAAATGTCAAGAAGGATTCCCCATGATTTTTTTTCAAGTTGCAAAGATCTCAGATGTGAACTGGATGTTGGATGTTGTGAGAATAGTGTTGCAGAAACAAACTGGCAATTTTGTCAAAAGTTTTGATGCCAGTTGGTAGCCTAGAGAACCATTCAAGAGTTGGCCCTCCCAAAATACGTGGGAAGAGATGCATGAGGTAGGTTTGATCATGTATGAACTCCATAGAGAGATCACCAAACTCTCTCAAATGATCCTGGGGATCAGAGGTACCCAAGTATTTATCGTACTTGGGAAGTTCAACTCCTTTAGGAAAAGGAGGCATGCATAGACTCTTATCAAATGAGAATGGATAAATGCTTTCCAGCGTGAACTGTGTAGTGGGTTTGTCTTTATCCTTCATGAGTTGAATAATTTTTTCTTGCACACTTTGGACTTGTTTTTGTAACTTGGATTTTTCAGTTTCTTCCTCTTTAGTGACAAGCGTATCTACATTGTAGTTGGAGGGTAACTTAGCCCCTTGATTGGCTAGTTTGAGAAGGTATTTCTCTTTTTCCTCAACTAGGAGAATTTCCATCATCCTATGGAAATCTTTATTGGCACGAGCATTCACAATATCTACCTAGGTTATTTCTATTTCCTCATCATTAGGGGGGTCTTGAAAATGGAATTTACCCCTAGTTTTAGAGAGATCATATGTGCTATGTTCACCTGATTGGTCATGATCTTCCATCTTGCTAGAATGTAAGTGTTCAATGTGTAAAGAATCAGTATGAGAAGGTTGAGTGCCTTTAGAATTTGGATACTCTTGGAACAAAGGGTTTCGAACCTGACTAAAATCCACTGGAAATGATCATTTGACGTAAGGTTAAAGTACTAGAGAGGGAGATCGAGATGATTCCTCACTAGATGTAGCCGACAATGGTGTGGAAAGCACATATTCTTCTTGATTGATAGGTCTACCCCTACCTTGTCTAGTAATATGTGAAGGGAATATTTTTCCACTTCGAGTTGTAACAGTCATAGACAAAGATTGTACAAGGGATGTGAACTAGGACCACACTTGAAACTGTCTCAAAGTAAATGCACAGAAAGTGCCAAAAGGTGAAGTATACTTGGTGCAAATAATCAGAAATGAGGCTAGAATAACTGAGAGATGACTATTGCGACACAAGATATGACGAAACAATAGAAATAGACCAAAAGATATGAGATGAGACCAGTTTAAGAAAGAATCACGTAATTCTCAACCCAAGAAATCAAGTTGCAGACTGTGTGCAGATAGAAGGCAGATAAACAGACCCAGAACATAGACTAGATTTAGCAGAAAGATGTTGGACAGACGGGAAATTGCTCATTATTTTGACAAAATAATGCAGACTCACATGAAGAATTACTTTCTTGCACGAAGATTCTTACAGGCACACGCAAAACTATGCAGTTCCACATGAAAAAATAATGACAGACTGGTGAATAAAAATGACATACTGGTGAATAAAATAGCAGCAAATTACAAAATGTCGCACAATGATTGACAATGTGTCGCGTGAAGTTTCTCAGATAATGACACAAAGATGGTAGAATATCGGACGAGATTTGGCAATTTTGACAAACAAAATTCTACAGAATCAAATAGTTAAGACCAGATTGCATTTTTTGAGACAGGCTCATGTTGTTTTCTGATAGAACATTCAAGTTACAGATTGTTTTGGACATGTTCAAGTTTGACAGTTTGTGTGATTTGATGTTTGTTTTGATTGTTTAAATGATACACCCACGCAAAACACATTAAGAAGAATGTTTGTAGTACCAGAACATACACATTACAATCCTAGGATAGCCAGGGTAGTATCTGTTGAATCCCCACTTGAACTGAAGTTCAGCTACGCTTACTCATAGCAGAAAACTTAGAATCTTGGAGGCATGGGCTCCTCCTTACATGTGCACTCACTTCTCAGGCACACCAAGCTTCGAACCCCAAAGGAATTGCTTCCCAAAGGGTTGTTTTCTCTACTAAGAGCCATAAAAGTGTGGGGCGTCTCAGTCGGTCTCTGACCTTCCACGCCAACAGATAGAGGGTTTTTGGATACTATAACAATAGTTTGTAGTAAGGACATCCGTTCAGGTGGTTGTGATCAAGTCATTTTCCTAGTTAAGGGGGCTCTCCCAATCCTTTCAAAGCAAGGCTTTCACCTTAATGATGCCGGGACTTTAACGCACCACTAGGGTACTGGAGGAGAATTTGGTTGCCACAACCAATTCACACCTGTCCATTATGAGATTAATCACAATGACATTTTTTATATACCGGTTCAGAAGGGCTTGGCTTTAGCTTATTACCGGTTGGGCAATCCACTCTCACTGGCTCTATTATAGCACTTGGGAGGTAGCCACTCTAGAAGAATCATATGAATTTATCTTACACCCAAGATCCATAAAGGAAAGGGGAGAGGATACGTTCATATAGTTCTTAGGAATTACAAACTAGAAGACACTTCAATCACACAAGATAATGATTCATTTTAAGCACCAACCGAAGTGTGTTCTAACTACTAAGAAAAAAGACATGAGAGTTTTGTAAAAACATGTATGTCTTCGACAAGTATCCTGTAGTAAATACATTAGTATTTTGTAATTGCCTTCTTCATTTCAGCATCCTGCAAACCACCATTGAGCTATTCCAAAAATAAAATCAGAGAAACACAAATGTCAGGAAACAACAGATGGTTAGAAAACCAAGATAATAAATAGCAAATAAAGGTCTCTGGTGTCAAATTTTGCACGATGATTCTCGCAGTCCCGCACGAAGAAGTATAGATAATCACGCGAAGAACTAGAAAGTTCACGCGAGACACTGTGAAATTTTGCGTGAAATCTCTGACAGCTCGATGTACGAACAGAGCACAAAATTAAAAACAAGTACAATAAAATGAGGCCAAAACTAGTTTTCTGGCCCCACAGTGGGCGCCAAAAATGTATATATTAAATGTGGCCTTCTTATTCAACCATACACTTCAACATAGTCCTTGTTCATCAACCACATACAGAAGTGAATATGAGCTATTCATCCTGCATGCTTGTATGATTCGACCTGTTGCCTTCTATCCAGACATGGTTTTGAATGGCTCTCAAAATGAAAGTCTCACAACCTAAACCAATCCAAGAACAAAGGATTTTTCTCCATGAATGCAATGTAATGTAATGCAAGATTAATCTAAGAACATGAAAGATGCAAGATTAATCTAAATGAAATTAAACTAAGACATGATAAGAAATATGAGATTAATCAAAGAAAATGAAGTTATTATATTACAAATGAGCTTAATTGAAATGAGATGATGAATTCTAAAATGCAGTAGCAATTCTTTATTCTAACAATGCATCTCCTTGAATGAGAAATGGGAGTTCTTTTATAAACTAAGAGTCTGCTTAGAATAGAAAGTTTCCTTTTTGAAACAAAACAGATAGAAAAGCCAGTTCAAATTAGCAAGTTTTCTTTAAAAGAAAATAGTGAACTGTTTTCTCTTTGTTTTTTACTATTTTCTTTTTTATTTTAACTGTTTTCTTTCTCTTTAAAGCACCGTTAATTAAAAGTTTCTATTTCTGAACTGAAGAAAAGATTTTTGAGAGAATATTTAATTAAATAAATAGAATATGACCTCATAAATATATTTTTTCTCAATTATTTGAATAATTAAATTCAATTATTGAAATGAGGATATTTATTTAATAATTAAATATTATTTAATTCCTTTTTATGTGTTTTAGCTAAAACGGGTGAATTTAATTTAATTAAAGTGCTAGGACTTTACAATTAAATTAATTCAATCATAGGGTTTGTTTAGCTAATTGATATTTTAGGAATTAAATATAATGTTATGATTAATGCAGTTTTAGGATTTTCTGCATTTGACACTTAGGTCGAGTAGAGTCAGTCAAAACTCAGGATTGCCTAGTACAATAGGACTTTGATGATTCAGAAGAATGACAGATGCAAAAAAGTTGGTTAGGGTTGCAAGATGCCAATTTTGGGGTGTTACACTAGTAAGGATGTTTGAATCTTGCCAGATGTTTTTGAAATTTATTTGCAGCATGAACTTGGGTGGTAAGCTTGGTTGTTCATTTTGTTGTTCTCTAAATCATATTTGAATATAAGGAAAAGTGATTATTGTTATTAGTTGATTGTAAAAAGAGATGTTAATAAAGATGTAATCCTTATATGAATGAGTTGAACTTAGGAGAAACCCAGATCATAAATTATTACACAAAGGATTTTAGTCTATGGATGTTCATGATAAACAGAGACCTTTCAAGGTTTGAATTATGCTGGAATTAGAAAACATGTTTATTAATTGGATACCCTACCTTGTAAGTGTTGTTGGATTTCTTAGAACATTGTCCTTGAATGTGTTTAGTGTTTGGGGTAGAGTTGTGTTACTCCTAATTTTAAAATAAAAGAGATGAAGGTTAAATCTTAATGAGTAGAAATGAGAAGGAAGCACAAACTTGAAAATTTCTTAGACTTATATACATGTTGTACTTGTTATTCATCTGATATATGTTTATACTTCCTCAATATGTTGAATTTCCATGAATACCTTGAAGTGAAGTACACATTTTTACCTATTTATGCATCCTTTAGTTTTCTCCATGAACTAGTATGGAACCAAGTTATAATTTGCATTTGAACCAGATAGATATTGGTGAAACCTTAAAATTGACATGTTGTGATAGTTAATGAAAGAATTTTACTTATGTTCTTTATGTATGTTGAATACCCATGAAACATGTTGTACTATACAATAAGTAGGAATCTTGCATAACATTATCCATATTTGTGAAATGGAATCAGTTTTATTTAGAAATGGTTTTGGAAGTCCATGTTGTGTTTATTGTAATTGAATATGGATGTATCTTGTCACACAATTCTTTTACTTCAGTCAGTTTTACTCTGTTAGACTATTTATAGCTGGGCTAGGTATCTTTCATGTCAGGAAAGATTCAAAGGAAGTGCAATTACTTCATGGTAGGGTGGAAACACACTCCCACAATATTCTCGTTGTGATGTTCGTGTGTAGCAGGTCTCTGGAGCTCCTGTCAGGAAGGTCTTCTTGTATAGTATATTTTAATTTTATGAAGTCGATCATTGGTCTATTGTATCAATATTTGCACTCTTATGATAGTTAGTAGATGACTCTTGTAAATCTTTGTTCCTTTGTAAGAAAATTTTCTTGTGTTTATTGCACTTTGACAGTTTGGTCGAAGTCTCTCTCTCTCTCTCTCTCTCTCTTGTATTTGTTAATTCGACAAGTTGGTCGAATTTTGTTAATGTCTTTAATGTATTATGATATGTGATGTATTGGGGTGTTTTCGAAAGTTAGTTGACACTCTTCTTTATTATGGAATCATGTGTCGTATAAGGGTGCCAACAAGAAGTTGAGTCCACTTTTTGGGCAAAATGTGGAAGTGTTTTCTCTTTTTTCAAATTTTCTATCAATTTATGTCAAAATTTGAGGCACTTAGAGATTGAATCTAAAAACACTTCACTAAGAGAAAATGTAGTTCTCAGAGTCTACTTTTCAAATATGTAATTTATTTAAATACCCACATGGTAGAAAGTTTTTTTTAGTAGGAATGTTTAAAAACTACTTTTTCAAAATGCCTCTTTCAGGACCATACCACACACGTGTACGACCACAATATTTCGACCTATATAAATGAATTTTTGTGAATCCTTCTGGGGAAAGATACCTAAGACACCAAATATTGATAAAAATATTTTTGCTTTTTTTTATTGAATACTTTTTTTTAATTAATATTTAATTGACTATAAAATATATTTTTGAAACCTCTAGTGTACGACCACCATAATTTGATGAAAAATTTACATTTTTTCAAAATTATTATTTTTTATCTTCAAGGAAATTCTATGTAGATTGATGTCGTATAAATTATTTTTTAAAAAATGTAAAAACAAAAAAGTTATTAAATTTTTAGTGAACCTTACTATTTTAAGTTTAGGTACCACTTTTGGTTAATAAATATTGTAAAAATAGTAAAATTGATTATATCAGTATAAAACTTATATTTTAGAAATCTAGACAGCAAGTTCTCTAATGGGTTTTCATTTCGTCAATAAATTCGATAAAGAAGACCCTCAAAAAATTACGGCAAGACATAAATCTGGTATTCAAATGCCTTAGCCATTATTTTGGAGGTCCAAGCATAGGCTTGGTCCCACCAAGCCTGTCCTGAACCGAAATCCAATGCAAAGGGTGGCCTTGTAAATTTGAAATTTAAAAAATGGGCACATGTTTAAAAACGTGTACCGATTTCTTAAATATAATAAATCGATAGAAAAATACATTTCTAAAAATTTAAAAAAATTTTAAAAAAAATTTAAAAATAGGCACCCATTTTGAAAAAAAATGGGTACCCGTTTTGAAAAAAAATGGGCACCCATTTTTTGAATTTTGGATCGGGTGTCCGAGCCTAAGACCGGTGCCCATTTTTTCAAAACGGGTTCCCGTTTCTAGCGGCATTGTTTCAAGTCTACAAGACTTCCGCCGAATTGGCACCCAACTTCTTGCACTTACCCATAATCTATTTGACAGTTTTTCATCGAACCTTGTTTTCTTTCTTTGAATTTAAGGAAAATCATTTATTTTGTCGTCTTGTACGTTTGACATTTGACTTAATTGACCAACTCTTTTGTCTTGTGGATATTGCTGATGTGGCACAAGTTTTCATGAGTTCAGTCATTTACATATGGTATCAGAGCTTTGGGTTCCACTCTAGGTCCTTGAGTTCGCTATGCTTAGTTGTGACCCTTAGTCGCACAAACTGGCAGTCAACTAATACTTAGAATATGAAGGTAAGTGTTAGTTCCTTGGGTAGATGGTTGAGTGTCTCAGTTGTGGTTACTCCTGACAGGTTAGGAAAGGATGTCTCTTTCCTTGATTTATACAAGTGGAAACACTCACTTCTAGGACCTTACATCTTTTTGTGTGTAAGGCTACTTATTTGTCATTGCTTGCTCTTAAAACTCTAAAAGATGCAATATTTATGATATGCTTGGTAAATTGTGAACCTCGAATTGATGTGATTACATTTCTGTATGGAATTGAATGATTTATAATGAGTGAGGAACTGTGAAATATATTGGGTGTGAGTGAAGCACTTAGGTTAAATGTCTATTTCTTTGCAGGTGTGAAGAAAGAAAGAAGGTAAAACTCTTTGATTTAATTGTGTAGTTAATTGATGATTAAATTTTGCACTAGGAAATAAGTGAAATGACCCTAGAATGTTATGTATGAGAAGATAATTCTTGAAAATTAGAAACTTCATTTTCATGTTTCGTCTTGCATTTAGAATTGCATGAGACTGAGGAAGGAAAAATGAAAGACTTCAAAATTTTATGTCGTATTAATAAATAGAATCTACCATTACATAATGATGTAATCTATGAGATAACTATATTCTAGGTGTAT
>MU227524.1:1859056-1873868 GCA_018584345.1 Thuja plicata
TTTGTTCCTTTGTAAGAAAATTTTCTTGTGTTTATTGCACTTTGACAGTTTGGTCGAAGTCTCTCTCTCTCTCTCTCTCTCTCTCTCTCTCTCTCTCTCTCTTGTATTTGTTAATTCGACAAGTTGGTCGAATTTTGTTAATGTCTTTAATGTATTATGATATGTGATGTATTGGGGTGTTTTCGACAGTTAGTTGACACTCTTCTTTATTATGGAATCATGTGTCGTATAAGGGTGCCAACAAGAAGTTGAGTCCACTTTTTGGGCAAAATGTGGAAGTGTTTTCTCTTTTTTCAAAATTTCTATCAATTTATGTCAAAATTTGAGGCACTTAGAGATTGAATCTAAAAACACTTCACTAAGAGAAAATGTAGTGCTCAGAGTCTACTTTTCAAATATGTAATTTATTTAAATACCCACATGGTAGAAATTTTTTTTTAGTAGGAATGTTTAAAAACTACTTTTTCAAAATGCCTCTTTCAGGACCATACCACACACGTGTACGACCACAATATTTTGACCTATATAAATGAATTTTTGTGAATCCTTCTGGGGAAAGATACCTAAGACACCAAATATTGATGAAAATATTTTTTCTTTTCTTTATTGAATACTTTTTTTTAATTAATATTTAATTGACTATAAAATATATTTTTGAAACCTCTAGTGTACGACCACCATAATTTGATGAAAAATTTACATTTTTTTCAAAATTATTATTTTTTATCTTCAAGGAAATTCTATGTAGATTGATGTCGTATAAATTATTTTTTTAAAAATGTAAAAACAAAAAAGTTATTAAAGTTTTAGTGAACCTTACTATTTTAAGTTTAGGTACCACTTTTGGTTAATAAATATTGTAAAAATAGTAAAATTGATTATATCAGTATAAAACTTATATTTTAGAAATCTAGACAGTAAGTTCTCTAATGGGTTTTCATTTTGTCAATAAATTCGATAAGGAAGACCCTCAAAAAATTACGGCAAGACATAAATCTGGTATTCAAATGCCTTAGCCATTATTTTGGAGGTCCAAGCATAGGCTTGGTCCCACCAAGCCTGTCTTGAACCGAAATCCAATGCAAAGGGTGGCCTTGTAAATTTGAAATTTAAAAAATGGGCACATGTTTAAAAACGTGTACTAGTTTCTTAAATATAATAAATCGATAGAAAAATACATTTCTAAAAATTTAAAAAATTTAAAAAAATTTTAAAAAAAAATTTAAAAATAGGCACCCGTTTTGAAAAAAAATGGGTACCCGTTTTGAAAAAAAATGGGCACCCATTTTTTGAATTTTGGATCGGGTGTCCGAGCCTAAGACCGGTGCCCATTTTTTCAAAACGGGTTCCCGTTTCTAGCGGCATTGTTTCAAGTCTACAAGACTTCCGCCGAATTGGCACCCAACTTCTTGCACTTACCCATAATCTATTTGACAGTTTTTCATCGAACCTTGTTTTCTTTCTTTGAATTTAAGGAAAATCATTTATTTTGTCGTCTTGTACGTTTGACATTTGACTTAATTGACCAACTCTTTTGTCTTGTGGATATTGCTGATGTGGCACAAGTTTTCATGAGTTCAGTCATTTACATATGGTATCAGAGCTTTGGGTTCCACTCTAGGTCCTTGAGTTCGCTATGCTTAGTTGTGACCCTTAGTCGCACAAACTGGCAGTCAACTAATACTTAGAATATGAAGGTAAGTGTTAGTTCCTTGGGTAGATGGTTGAGTGTCTCAGTTGTGGTTACTCCTGACAGGTTAGGAAAGGATGTCTCTTTCCTTGATTTATACAAGTGGAAACACTCACTTCTAGGACCTTACATCTTTTTGTGTGTAAGGCTACTTATTTGTCATTGCTTGCTCTTAAAACTCTAAAAGATGCAATATTTATGATATGCTTGGTAAATTGTGAACCTCGAATTGATGTGATTACATTTCTGTATGGAATTGAATGATTTATAATGAGTGAGGAACTGTGAAATATATTGGGTGTGAGTGAAGCACTTAGGTTAAATGTCTATTTCTTTGCAGGTGTGAAGAAAGAAAGAAGGTAAAACTCTTTGATTTAATTGTGTAGTTAATTGATGATTAAATTTTGCACTAGGAAATAAGTGAAATGACCCTAGAATGTTATGTATGAGAAGATAATTCTTGAAAATTAGAAACTTCATTTTCATGTTTCGTCTTGCATTTAGAATTGCATGAGACTGAGGAAGGAAAAATGAAAGACTTCAAAATTTTATGTCGTATTAATAAATAGAATCTACCATTACATAATGATGTAATCTATGAGATAACTATATTCTAGGTGTATCGTCATGTTCTTTAGCACACCTTGGATGCAAGGTGTTGTGTAGCTTCTACTCCTTCCTTGTGGCTGGTGATAGTCACTCTGTATATGTGAACTGGATTTTCAAAACTGGTTATGTTATTTTCCAGCTTGATGAACTTTGGAAGTCATGAAGGACTAGCTTGAATTTTAAATTTCTTGTCACTGTCTAGCCACCAAATCTTGTGTATTTATCAAATATGGTTCTTATTCACATTTATTTCTATTGATATTGCACATCTTGGGATTTTGAGTTGAAATTTGTAAATGTTGATTTTGAGATTTCTTATGATCTGGAGGTGGCTAGGATGTGTGTTCATTGTTGCTAGTCTTGCGATGTGAAGTGATGTTCTCTATCATGTTCAGTGTGGGACATTGATAGAATGTATAAGGGAGTTAGATTTCAAAGAGCATACCATTCTTATTCTTGCATGCATATTTTGTTTGAAATATGTTTTATCAGTTATGAAATGTTAAAGAACATTAGAATGAACAAGGATTGTAAATAGTAGATATGCATTGCATGAACTAATAGACAGTGATCTATATGAATTTGATGTAATTTTTTGATGCTATGAGGAGCATTGCATGGATATCCTTCAGATGATAGAATCCATGATGAAATTACAATTTATGACACTAATATGATATTACTGGCACATAGATAATGATGCATGAGATATTGAGTGAAATTATACTTGAGGTATTTTAACTTGATGTTCGATGAGTAGGTAGACATTTTTTTTATGATAATGGAATATAATTATTTTTGTAATGATACACTATGGGTATTCTTGATAGAATGGTCAACACCTCCTCCTTCATATGTATTATGTTTTATTTGATCATATGGCTCAAAATATGTGATTGCCTATGATGTATGTGATTGTTCATGATGAAAAACATGATTCTTGAATACTTGATTTGTTGTGTGATTTCCACATATCTGATTGGTACATTATTGTGTGAAAAGAAAGTATGTGATATGCATTATTTTACTTAAGTTATATAAGAGAATTGGAAAGCTTACCTTTCGATGATGGGTGTTGAATGTGGGTGAAATAGGGAAGGGTAGAAGTGATATTTACTTTTTCACTCTATCTGCTAGTAGAAGTCTGGTATTAAAATGCCTTGGCCAAAGCTATTTGCATATGTTTTCTTAAATATGCTACCTATGTTTCATCTCCCTATCACATCCATGATTAGTTCTACTTAGACACATGTGGAAAGTAGTTAGTTTCACGACTGCACCAGATATCGCCTGCCTTTTGTATTTTTATAGGCTGCAAGGTTGGGAATTTTGCGAGTAGGTAGAATCCCAAGGAAGGATAAGACTTTGTGGTTGGGCGGAAACATGCCCTGAACCACACTCCTGTCTTGAGATTTGCAGATGGAAAGGTGTCCAATGGCTTAGGAGATTGGATCATTAAGAATGGACAGTTGTCCAATGGCATACATGATTACTTGTTTTGAGCTTTTTGGTCGATTAGTCTATAGAAATTGACCGACTATGACATGGAATCAACATTGGATAAATTTTAGCATGTTTTACTTGTGTGGCATTTTATTGGATTAGTTTCAGTCATTATATTGCATTTTTCCAAATGACACTTATGTATCTTGTTACCTGATTGACCCTAATGATCTCTCTCTTGATGTATACTCTTGGTGTATGACATACTTGTTGTATTTAATTTTATGTAATGATGAATTATCATGATGTATTGGAATGTATATGATGGACTCAAGCATAGTTACATTACATAGCAAAAAAATAAATTAGAATACTTATTTATATGGTAAGATGTAACCTTTGTTGACTCACATTTGTCTTGCAAATGATGACATATTGCTTATGATGAAATGAGTTAAAATTTTCTTTTGAATTATTTTTGTGACAAGATGGGCATGAGGGCTTAGGTCACATAAATGGAAGAATGGATCCACTAACCTTTACAAGGAATTGTGAGTATGAATGGATAAATTTTCTTACTTAGTGAGTACCATGTGTTAGATGGTATATATGAATAATTTATGTACTTGTGATCAAGTTATGAACTAGAGCTTATTTTAAATTGAAACTTTGCAAATGATTATTTTTACTCTTGAATATAAAATATCCACACTTTTCTTCTATGAAGTATTGACATTATGATTGGGCTGACAATATTGTGAGTGAATATATATAAGAGTGTACTAGGAATGTGGATAAAAAACACTTTGTAATGTGCTCAAATCATTATGACGTCACAGTATGGTAAAATAAGCATAGTTATGTGTGTGCTTTGTTGCCACTTTAAGGGTATTGTGTAAGTAATTTCTGAAAGCATTGAGATAAGGGAATGTTAGATTTTTATTTTGGTTATGATAACTGTAACATAAGAAATAGGTGTTACCAAAATGTAAGATATAAAATAGAGATGATGACCTAATGTTACATTTAAAATTGGAATGTTTATTGAAATGTATGGGATAAATTTAATGTGTGTTATAAGAATGATGAAGAAGGTAAGATTGCCCTCTTAACCCCAAATTTATTAAAGGGAAGATCCAAATTGATTAACCCTAAAGAAAGGATCAATGCATAAATAAATCAACCTATTAAGGATAGGGATAAAGAGAAAAACCCTAATTCTCATTTTATAGAAGAGAGTGTGTGATAGATTTAGAAATATTAATGACTTTAATTGAAATGGACAGGAGAAAAGTACTAACCTTGAAATGTTGTAGATCTGAAGAATGTTGTTTTCGAGGGTCTGCACTCAATTTATGGAAAATTCAAGATCAGATCTGGAATAGAAACACAGAGACAAACAAAAACTAGAAATATTTTTCTGTTCTGACAGAATTTTGATTTATACCCTCAAGTCAATGTCACTATTGACCGAGAATTTATGATTCCGACCTATGGCAGAATCAACCTAAAAAGTCTCCAACAGGAAATCTATTTTTGGATCCTGAAATTTTTCCGAAAAGGGTATTTGAATATGTAGTCCAATCTGCTATTCTGAACCTGTACCTGCAAGAAAAATAGATTGTTTTTTGGGGGGGAGGGGTTTGCCTTAGTCAAACCCCGATTTAGGAATTAACCTTGAAATTAATAATTGAAATAAAGAATGATAGCAAGTAGTAGAAGTAAATCTAATAACAAAGCTATGATATTCAAATAGATATGCAATTGTATTTCGAATGTAAACAAGTATGTAAATATGAAAGCTTGGACTCAATTAGAAACCATAAACCTCCATGATTGTATTCTTGGAATCCACCTTGAAGGGAGAATGAATGAGTGTTTGAGGATGCACAAAGGATCTTGAAGGAAGATCACACCACCATGATGGATAGATCTAGAGCTTGAATGATGAATCTTGAATTCTTGAACCAAATCCCTTCAAAGGCTTCAAAGCTTGAATCCTTGATCTTCAATGGAGAACTTGAATGCTTGAGAGGAAGACTTGAACACTTTGGAAGCTTGAAAACATGTAGAACAATAGATGCTTGAACTTCTCTTAATTCTTTAGTGCTTCTTATTTCTTAGAAAAACTTCACTTAGAGCTTGAGATTATACTTGATATGACTTAGCTTGGCTTAGAGAAAATGAGAGGAGAAAACTTGCTTATATATGAAACTAGGGCACAATCTTATGGAGAGACCTACATAGAAGAATTAAATTCTAATTAGACCTATACCCCTAGAAGAGGACCTCGATATTAAATATAATTTAAGAATCATCGCTTCAGAACCCAAAACAATCGACTCAGAAGCGGGAAATGAACTTTTGATGACCTCCGGCAGCCGACAAACTTCCAGATTTGAAAGGGGGACCCAAGTCAAGGTCAAGGTCGACCTTGACCCAGGGAATTAGGAACCCTAGAAAACATGACAGATGGGATGAATGGTGCCTGAAAAGGCCCAATCAAGGTCCTAAATAGATACAGAAGTAGGAGAGGATGCATAAATGAGGGGACAATATGATGGTGGTCAAAAACACCCCCTAAGGAGGGCTAAACATTCTTAACATGGAAGTGCTTCCATTTTAAGTTGATATAATAACTATATGAACTGATGCTTTCGTGTTGTTCCTGTGTATATAACATATGGAATGACACATTACAAGAGAGGGGGAATATTGTCGGAGAGAGGTAATCTAACCTTGTAAAACTGTAAGGTGGTAATGGAATTCACACACTCACTTAGAATTTGTCTATGAGATGATTACTTGATGCTTGTACATGTTTACTTTACCTTGTGCTTATTTTCAATGTGTACCTACACAGCTTTTGAGAATTGTTCTGTTGAATGTGTGTTACTTCTACTGAAATGAGCTTACAAATTTTAAGGATAGAATCAATTGAGAAATGCTAATAATAGTTTTAATTTTTAGTAAGAAATGTTACCTCATGGGTACACACTTTTGTATTGTCTTAAATGTTTGTTAATGAAGGTATTTATTATGTGATTCTTGTATCTTAAAATCTTGATGGTTTAAGAAGTGAACTGAGTGAGACATCGAGGGCGATGTATTTTCTAAGGGGGGAGGATGTCACAACCCTTTTTTTTCTTTGGTGTTAATTGTTCAAAGACACGTGGAGGAGTAGATGGGCTTTGGGGGGAAGTGGTCTTTTAAGGCGGCTGGACCAGGATATTTTGGGGTAGTCAAGGTAGTTGGAAGAGGATGGGCTGTATTGAATGGGCGATGATATTTTGATCACAAATATGACCTCTTCTTTTGGGAAAAAGGGGTATTCATTTTTTAAAAAAAGAGATGCCTCTGCAGATGGGGAGAGGGAGAAAAAAAGAGAGATTAGAAACAACAAGGAGAGAAGAGAATGGGAGTGAGGATGGAAGGGAAGAGTATAAGTCTGAGCACTATGCTTCTTCTCGGTGTTCTCCTCATGAGCATTGAGATGGAGGGTACAGAGGGATGAATGTGTAAGTCTCAGAGCCACTCGTTAAAAGGTATATTGTGTCAGTGACACCAACTGCAAAAATGTCTATCGAACTGAGAAATTACCAATAGGAAGTTGTGATTTCCATGTAACCAGTCGAAAAGGCTACTACTATAAACCGTGTGCTTAAAATTTTTTAAGTGATCTGTTCTAAAGGTTGTACAACTTTGTCTTTCTATGTCACAACCCATTTTTTCTCATTTTGTTGATGGTGTTGTTGGGGGAATAAATTTTTCTCTACTTCTACCGCAACAGGCCCCTGGTGCAGTATGACAGACACTTTAGCGACACAGAGATTTTGGGGTTGTTGACCATCATGAGATTTTTCATTGTCTTCTTCAGATGTGATGTCTATTGAGGTTTCTGTAACTATGGTTGGATTGGCTATTGTTTGTACGTATGGGGAATTTAGGGCGCCAGAGGATCTCTTTCTGTGTCACAATAGTTCCATCAACTTGCGGGTTGGGAAAGTGAATAACCGAGAATAATGAAATCGACTTCACCATACCAAGTTTTCTTTGTTTTTACTCTGCTTAATTGTCTTTTTAAAAGACTGATGAGTTGAAGTAAAGAGTAGAGCTGGAATATCTGTAATCTTTTTAAGTTGATTAAGCTAGAAGTTCTATGGATATGGATAGTTGTATTTACCATTCTTTTCCTTAGCATTTCAATTCTTTCTGGGTGCACCAAGAACTACTCTGGATTTCTTCTTTGAATAAGATAGTTCAAACGTAAATCACCTTGTGGGCTGTGATCTCAAAAAGGGGTCAAAATTTTAGTTAAAAAAGTTAGAGATGTGTGATAGAACAAATATCTCTATTCAAAGAAGCAGAATGTTAAATAAATCCTTAAAACCCTGTTGATTTGGAAACATAGATGCATTTGAAACATTGTTGTTTTGGAAATGTAGATGCGTCTGAACATTGATGACCTAAGGGGAAAATGTTGATAGCATAGATAAATCTTCTTCCTGATTCTGTTATTAACACTTAGCGGAAATTATTTATACCATTCCAAACTAAATCTTTTAGAAAGCTTGTCTAGAAAAAATTTTAAACCTAGTAAGGATGTTTGAATCTTTCTAGATGTTTCTGACATTTATTGGCTGAAGGAACTTGGGTTGTAAGCTTGGTTGTTAGTTTTGTTGTTCTCTAAATTATATTTTAATATAAGGAAAAGTGATTATTACTATTATTTGATTGTAAAAGGAGATGTTAATGAAGATGTAATCCTTATATGAATGAGTTGAACTTAGGAGAAACCGAGACCATAAATTATTACCCAAAGGATTTTAGTCTATGGATGTTCATGATAAATAGAGACCTTTCAAGGTTTGAATTATGCTGGAATTAGAAAATACATTTATTAATTGGATACCCTACCTTGTAAGTTTTGTTGGATTTCTTAGAGCATTGTCCTTGAATGTGTTTAGTGTTTGGGGTAGAGTTACGTTGCTCCTACTTTTCAAATAAAAGAGATGAAGGTCAAATCTTAATGAGTAGAAATGAGAAGGAAGCACAAACTTGAAAATTTCTT
Organism: Thuja plicata; assembly: GCA_018584345.1. Taxonomy (NCBI): domain Eukaryota; kingdom Viridiplantae; phylum Streptophyta; class Pinopsida; order Cupressales; family Cupressaceae; genus Thuja; species Thuja plicata. The sequence goes on from MU227524.1 coordinate 1,867,870, forward strand.
AGACTTATATACATGTTGTACTTGTTATTCATCTGATATATGTTTATACTTCCTGAATATGTTAAATTTCCATGAATACCTTGAAGTGAAGTACACATTTTTACCTATTTATGCATCCTTTAGTTTTCTCCATGAACTAGTATGGAACCAAGTTATAATTACCATTTGAACCAGATAGATATTGGGGAAACCTTGAACTTGACATGTTGTGATAGTTAATGGAAGAATTTCACTTATGTTCTTTATGTATGTTGAATACCCATGCAACATGTTGTACTATGCAATAAGTAAGACTCTTGCATAACATTATCCATATTTGTGAAATGGAATCAGTTTTATTTAGAAATGGTTTTGGAAGTCCATGTTGTGTTTATTGTAATTGAATATGGATGTATCTTGTCACACAATTCTATTACTTCAGTCAGTTTTACTCTGTTAGACTATTTCTAGCTGGGCTGGGTATCTTTCTATAAGACTTGAAATGGAATGTTACTAAAATATAATAGATAAGGTATAGAAATGATTGATTTGATTTATAGATTATTTTTGAATTGATTATCTTGAAATGTAAGGTGTTGATGTGTAGATTATTCTTTGACTTACCTAGATTGTCTTGGATTCTTTTAACCTTGATTGAATTGAATTGATTATGTATTGCAATTGTGATTAAGGAGAAGATAAGATGTTCCTTTTCTATTCCCAAATGCACAAATGGGAGATCCAAGTTGATCAACCCAAGAGAAGGGTTAATGCACAAATGAATCAACTATTTGGAAAGGAAAATAACAAAGGAAATACCTTAAATTCTATTAATTCTATGTATAGGAATGATATATGATTGTAATTGAAAAAATATGAGAAATGCACTAACCTTGAAATATTACAGATCAAAGAATGCTATTTTCTGAGGTCTGTAGACAGTTTCTAAAAAAACTAATAGTTGATACCGAACCAAAACGCAGAGACGAACAAAACTCAGAAATCATTTTCCATTCTGATGTCGTCTTATGAAAAAGGTTGACCTTGACCCACAAATGTGAACCCTGACCCAATAATTTTGACCATGACCTGCACAGATCTGAAAGTGACTTTGTTCGCAGATCCTGAAAGTTTGCCAAAAAGGGTATCCAGATCTGGGCTCAAATCCACTATTCTGTACCTGTACCTACAAGAAAAAGGAGATTGTTTTTTTGTGGGGGAGGGGTTTGCCTTGGTCAAACCCCGGTTTAGGAATTAACCTCAAATATATGTAATTGAAATTGCAGAAATAAACAAAGCAAATGCATAAATTCACCTTGCTTAAAAAAGTCCTTGTGGTGGATTCGAATCCTTGAATCCACAAGTATGCTTCAAATGTGGAATGTAGAAAGGTAGGATGTCTTCAATCTCTTGCTAATGGATCTCCAACACCAAGTCTTGAATGGGTTCTTGAATTTGGAATAGGCTTGGAAGAAGGTGGATGGAGAGATCACCAAAAGGGCACCTTGTAGCTTTAATCCTTCAATGGCCTCTAATGGATCTCCTTCATGAAAATGGATACTTGAATGGATGAATGCTTGCTTGAAACCTTTCTTGATTGCTTGCTTGAACTTCACTTGGCAATGCTTGATCTCAATTAGGAATGTTTGATGCTTGATTAGAAGACTTAACTCGCTTGATCATGGTTAGAGAAAATGAGAGAGAAAGCTTCCCTTTTATATGGAATTAGGGCACAATATTCCAAGGAGGCCTACATAGGAGAATTAAATTTCCATTAAATCCTTTACCCCTAGGAGAGGACCTAATGTAAATATAATTTAGGAATCAGTGCTTCGGAACCCGAAATAGCCGACCCGAAAGTGGGAAATACTTTTCTGCAAAGAGCGACATCCAGAAATTGGAAGACCCTGAAGTTTTAACCCTAGGTCAAGGTTGAGGTTGACCCTAACCTAGGTTAGGGTTGAGGTTGACATAGACCTGAAATGTTGACCTTGACCCTAAAGCCCAAAATCATCAGTCTGCCATTTAGAATGCAGAAATTAGGCCAAACAGGAGTGGAAAGAGGAACAGAACAGGGAGGAAGCCATGTCAAGATCAGGAACCCATTCAAGGCGCTTTCCATGACCCTAGACCACTTACTCGGAAGACTAAACATGTCTACAATGGAAGTGCTTCCATTTTTTGACTATACACTTTCATATCAGGAAAGATTTCGGGGAAGTGTAATTGCTTCGTGGTAGGGTGGAAATGCACTCCCACAATATTCTCACCCTGATGTTTGTGTGTAGCAAGTCTCTGGAGCTCATGTCAGGAATTTCTTCTTGTATAGTATATTTTAATTTTACGAAGTCGATCATTGGTATATTGTATTGATATTTGCACTCTTATGATAGTCAGTAGATGACTCTTGTAAATCTTTGTTCCTTTGTAAGCAAAGTTTCTTGTGTTTATTGCACTTTGACAGTTTGGTCAAACTCTCTCTCTCTCTCTCTCTCTCTCTCTTATATTTGTTAATTTGACAAGTTGGTCAAATTCTGTTAATGTCTTTAATGTATTATGACATGTGATGTATTGGGGTGTTTTCAACAGTTGGTCGACACTCTTCTTTATTATGGACTCATGTGTCGCATAATTTGTTCAACAGTTTTTGGTCGAACCTTGTTTTCTTTCTTTGAATTTAAGGAAAATCATTTATTTTTTCATCTTGTACATTCAACGTTTGACTTAATTGACCGACTCTTTTGTCTTGTGGATATTGTTGATGTGGCACAAGTTGTCGTGAGTTCAGTCGTTTACATATTTTGTATTACACATATATCAATATACTCTAAATATAATATGGTAAATAGTAGAGTTTCCTTGTTAGGTATGTATGTTCCAAAAGAATTATGATGTCTTAAATGTATCACCTTAACATACAATTCAAAAATTTTGCACTTCAAATTGACTCATAAATGAAGAGAAACATCCAATATGAAGATTCAAAATTGAAAATGAAAAATACATTTAAATCTGCGAATCATTAAAATAGCCTAAATTAGTTCTTAAGTTTTAACATTTAGTCCAAAATTATAAATAAATAAACTCTATATTAAATTAGAAAATTTTAAAAAATAAATACAAATGAAATCAAACAAGATTCATATTATTTATTAACATAAATAAAATAAAATAAATAAATACAAGCAGAGTGGGTTTAACCATGGAAGAAACTCTGTAGTACTGGGATAGGCGACCTCCCAGGAAGTCTCAGTGCTTCACCTCTGTGAGCATCACTGGAACATTATCATGAGAGAGGGGTTCGTGTGAACCACTACTCATGAAACATAGGTCAATGAGTTTGACTCAAAAACCTACACAATTCAATCCTGATAGAAATAAATACAAATTATACAATTTTCCCCATAGATGTTCAAACTAACAATTTTTTTTCTAATATTCTATTTTGCAATTACTATTAGAATCAAATTGATTGATCTAATCGCCTACCCACCAAACACACCAACATCAAAGGATGCGGCTAAGCTCCCTACAAAATGCACCATTAACCAAATTTCAAAAACTAGAAAACCTTACAGATTTTCACAAAATTTTTAACATTTGATTTCCATGATCTGCATATTTTATGGTCGAAAACCACAAAAAAATTTTAAAAAATTGTTTATCTTTGATACATTTTATCAATGTCAAAAACCACCACTCCACCAACCCTAAAAAAAAAAAATGAAGTTAACAAAAATGAGATTAAGAGACCATTCTAAAAAAGAACAGACATCAAGAGCACATCATGTAGATTGATTTCAGGTTGCAGGAACCTTGTTTCATATTACATATCTCACTATCCTACTAAAGCTACTAGAAACATCAGATATATTCATTTCTCTCCAAATTTCTTTCATGTACAAACTGTCACATCCCAGATAAGGATGATATGTGGACTAGCTGGAAGCTAGTAGAACTTTGTTTCAAAACATCCAACCATCCACATCAATCACAATTCTAGAATCTTCCTGCAATCCATCGGAAAATCTGGAGGATTTGATTTCTTCAGCCCCTTTTGTTGACTTTTGAGGAGTCGGTGGGAAACTTCTTGGGCCTCTATAAAGAGAGGCAGTCATAATAAAAAAAAGGCAGGCAGTTTTAAAAGGAGAAGGTGCGTAGCTTGAGGGAGGAGTGCAGAGTTTGGAGGAGAGTGAATGTAGTTTGGGGAAGAGAAAATCAGCTCAAGGAGGGAGGACAGTACTGGTGAAGGGGGGGAATACACAACACATAAAGAAAAAGAGACAATGTTGGAAGAGAAGACTAAGGAGGATAGATGGTGCATTGGCTAGAGGCATAAGTGTAAGGTGGGAGGTCATGGGTTCAAACCCCCCCCCTCAAAACATTTTACCACAAAGAAATACGTCCAGCTAAGGAGAAAGCCAGGTTCTTTTCCTCTGTTTCATAATAGATTATTGGTTAATTACTACTCAGTTTTGCTAGAATTTTATATGTTTAGTTAGCAATATAATTTCCCTACAAATTCCCTTCCATGACCATGAGTTGAGAGATGTTATTTTTATTTTTTTTATTTTTTTTCTTCTCCTTTGAAAGAATGCTGATTTTCTGATTTTCTTCTTCCTCTTATAAGCATATCTTACCCATCTGAAATTGACCTTGGAAGTCTATCTTTCTAAGCAAGTTTGATTAATGTTTCAAAGAGGGTGAAAAATTTGTTTTTGTGTGGTCATTTGAACCATAGTTACTGTTTTTAGGTCGTCATTATACCTTTTAAATGCAATGTGCCAAACAACGAAAACTTAGGGAAACAATTAAGGGAACACCAGAATTGGAATGTCAAACACCAGTAGCAAATTTCACCATGGAATTTGACCGTGTTCTTTTCCTAATAAGAAGCTTATGAAATCAGTTTAAAGACTATTGTTTTCAGTTTCTCATAAAGGAGGATTTACGTTATTATTGAAAAGAACATTATATATGTGTGTAAAATGCATTGTTGTTTGGAATGTCATCTGAAATAGGAATTTGTTATACCTTTGTTTAATTTGTAAATAAGAGCTTTGAGAATAAGATTAGATCTCAAGACACCTTCGATGATTATGTGTCTTCTGTGAAATTAAGTGAGTATGAGTGTCCAATCTGGAGTTATTTTCTTGTATCTAGCATAAAGATTACTTATTGAACCAAAACAAAAATTCAAACTTCACTAATGTTATATATATACATAAATAAATCTTTCCCTTATTACTTGATAAGTAGTCAGAAACGGGTATGCCACTGTACGGTGTAGACTTGATATGGGTAAGTTTTTATCATGTTTATATATGTACTGAATTACCTATTTGTTGTGTGAAATTATGAATTTCAGTGCATATTAAAATTAGTAAGGAAAGGGTATAGTATGTGGAATATCAGGAAGGGGTAGTATATTATGTTCACTACCTACCAGTAGAAATCTGGCACTTAATTGCTTTGGCCAAAGCTATGGAAACACATGTTTTCTTAAATGTGTTGGTTATTTATGTTTCATCTTCCTGTAATCTGTGATTATTTCTACTTAAACATATGTGGAAAGTAGTTAGTTTCACAGACACACCAGATTCCTTCTGATCCATCAGTGCCGAGAGATAGACTTCTTGGGCAAGGTCGGTGCGCTCTTCATTTAGGATGAGCCCCGAGGGAGCTAATCACTCTGTGTTTGGGTGGAATAAACCCCTGAACCACACTCCCATCTTGAGATTTGCAGATGGACAGGTGTCCGATGGCTTAGGAGACCGGAGCATGCAGATGGACAGTTGTTCGATGGCATCTTGGATATTTTTTAAATCGACCTTTTGGTCTTGAACATGTTGTATATATGAATAATCATATTTATGATGTAAGGGTGCACGATGAGTTAGTCGGCATCCTGATATTGAACATTGTAATTTTACTGATTATGGAAATGTTAAAGTTTCGACAGAATGGTCGATTACTTTTGTGTATATTACCTTTTGTGTTATGTCAAATAATTGAAATAG
>MU227524.1:1892279-1905994 GCA_018584345.1 Thuja plicata
AGGTATTGCAATATCATGCTTATATGTTTCATTAAGACAAACAGAGAGATAAAGAGATATAGACATGTACCTTGTTTACTCTGATAATATCTTTCCCGAGCTTCTTCACGTAGTCTGTGTTCAGTATTTTCTGAATAATGTTGTGCACTCTTATTTAGCCTTCTCTTCTTATTTCCCATCACAATCTGCAAAATTGTCTTCTTTTTCCAAATTGTGAAGTATTTTGTGAATTTCGAGATAACAAGATGACAAAAATATATATTTATTTATATGTAATCATTCTGTACCCAAAACGACACCAAAGAGGCCAACATAGGTTTCTATCGAAAGTCATCTTTGACTTTCGATAGAAACTGTATACTTTCTATCGAAAGTGCTTTGGTAGATGTTGGTAAACTGCCAAAATCATGAAACTAATTTCGATCGAAACTAAATAGTTTCGATTGAAACTACTTTCTATCGAAAGTAGTTTCTATTGAAACCCCTGAAAATGATGCCATCTGCAAATGTCCACAACAATCTACAGTTTTCATGGATTCAGAGCTCAAGCACGAGGCTCAAATCAAAGAATAGGGACACCTCCTTTTGCATCACACAAGTACTCTGAACGAGCTTTCTAACGAATATAGATTTGACAAATTTTGAATTAATTAGGTCTATGTTTTTTGACGTGCATCAGATGTAGGTTTTTTATCAAATATAAACTTCCAGGTTTGACGTTCAATAAAAAATAGTAGAAAATAGAAAAAAAAATTTGAAAAATAACAGTGCCCTCCTGTTTTGAGTCTTCTTTCTATCAAAAAAAAAAATTTGAATTTTGATAAATACACAACAAGTTATCAGTTACGCAGTCAAGGTATGTCAAATTTATAGTTGACTGTACTTCAAACATTCATAAAATATGTAATAATCATGATAATGTCATCAAACCAATTGCATTCCCTCCGTATTAATGTTACAAAACCAAATTCAAAAGAAGCACATTGATATCTATCTTAGACAAAAAGTTATGTTGTACGAAGTCATTGTACCTTTTTGAAAAAGACGTTTTTAGCAACATAGCAGTTTTAGTGGGAGAAAAAAAAAACCATTAAAATCAATTCAAAAAAAATTAAAAAAAATATTTAGAATCTAGACAGAAAATCCTAAAAGACTCTAGTTTACTTCGTCTTCCGATTTCAAACAGTTCAACAGCAATATGCATCTGAATGTGAAAGTTTTTCTCAAAATGTAGAGTTCAATGTTCGTTTAGGCAAAAAAGTGTAACCCACAATTGTGGTATCACCCCAACTTCTTCAATCCAATGGAGCTCTCTGGTCCAGGTAGTCTTATCTAGCTCTCATTCTTCAATGTTGGCTTATGTTTTCTTTACCAAGTGATCTCCTTCATTATGGGTTTGATCTAGATGACTTAGCTGCTTGACAACCTCTGATTTTACGCACTCTACCCAATCATCAAATGCTTTGCTCACCGCCTTGATTCTTTGAATTTGGTCAAGAAATCATTGATTATCAAGGGATTTCACATCAATGGAGGCTGACATTTCACTCAGAGGAAAGGGTTTAGGATGTTGGATGGCATTGATGTATTGGGCCATACTCTTCATAGCCTCTTTCATTTCCTGTTTGTCCTTGGCATCTTTCCAGACTCTATTGGCAATTTTCTTATTTGACACCTCAAAGAATCTCATATCGGTGGCTCTACTGTCTCTCCCAAAATCTACCTTGGATATTTGAAAATCTTGGACTGAAGCCTCTCCTTCAACTTTGTCCTCTTTAGGCTTTGCAATCTCTGCCATCCAGTAACCACTGCTTTCATCAAAATCAATTCTGGATTCCATCTTCATTTTCTTAACCTTAGAAGATTTTCCCAAACACCTGCTTACTACATCATCAATGGGTACTGATAAAGGAACCACATTTCTTTTCTTGGCTACTAGGGTCTCCAGCCATGGTGGGGTAGCAGAGGATTTATTTTGAGTATCATAGTTACTCAAAAGAGCTAGAGAGTCTTTCAAAGTATCCTCTATTTCCTCCTGTATCTGCTGATCATCCGCCATCTCAGGTACACTGTGGTCTTCAGCTGGAACTACTTTTGGATCAGTGTCTGATGAGTCTAAATCCACAATGACGCTAGGAGTAGCTTTCTACCTCTGAGCCCTTTCTTTTACCCTTAGACTTGATATGGTCAATCGGACTTCAGGTTCAGCTTGGTCTTGAACTTGAACTTGAACTTGTGAAGAAATTGGTTCAAGTTCAGGTTCGACTTCAGGTTTAGGTTTTCCTGCACAAGATTGATCAACACTTAAGTTAGTTAAAATAGAAGTTTTCTTCTTCGTTGAACTCCTCTTTCGGGTTTTCACTTGTTTTGTGGCTGACTGCAAAGGAGTAATGGAAACTCTTTTCTTCATCAACCATGTTTTTGTTCTTTCAATCACCCTTTTCATTCTTTTATGCAAATCATCTTCTTCCAACACCGTCCAATCTAACTCAGGAATAGGGAGGGCCTCGACCTTCTCTGAGTATTGAGAGTCTAAGACATCAATCTCACTATCTTCCCCTACCCCGTCTATATCCAAATCCAGCCTGAAGGTGATGATTTGTTTCAAAGTGAATTGGGGCCACAGTTTTTTCCTTACCTCTAGTTCATCAGAACAATTGGCCCAAAAATCCTCTAACTCAGGGATGTGCATGAATGTCTCTGGGACATTGAGATTTGCTCCTGCAAAGCCTCTATAGTCAAAATTGACCCTGGGAGTATAAGTATGTAAACAGAGGGCATCCAACTCTTCTTTTATAGTCATAGCATCTTGGAAACTTTTGCACCTGTAGTACCCTAATTCAATAGGGAAAAGAACACCTGAAGTCTTCTTTGGGGTCCCAGCCTTTTGTTCAACCAGAACGAGCTGCCTGCATAGCTCCATTAAGACTACATCATCTAGCCAAAATCTAGGAAGCCATAGGGGTTTCTCATCAAACGCTCCAACCCTAAGATAGGTAAACCTTGGAAACTATATGAAATGACAACCATAAACATTGATCACCTGTTTAGCTTCTTTAGAAAGCCTGCAATTTTCTTTCCCTCGCAACTCAAAAAGTAACTTTCCTGAAAATCTGTCATTTACTGTTTTGAACACACTGGAGAACTTCTCCTTTTGTAAGCATGTGAAGTAATCATATATCCTCATATCACTTGTCCAAAATTCATGAGGTAGTCCCTCCCAAGCTCGGCAACATGCTAAGACATAAACAAGGTAGGAAGACATATAAAATGTCGTCAAATTAGTCACGTTTAAGAGATCTCTGTGGAGCTCTTCTACTATTAGGTCAGCCCAGTCAATAAACTTATCTCCTTCTATAATCTTCTAGATGAAACAATACATCTAGTTTTCCCAATGAAATACATGAGGATTCCCTTTCACCCTATTTAGAAGAAGAACCATATCGGCTATGTCTTTTTGGAGGTGCTCAATTGTTAGAGGCTTTGGCAACTTGGATCCTCCTTTCTCTGGTTTCGTAAGCCATGCCTGGGCTATTGAGGAGCTGTATTTTTTCGTATCTGCCTCGTACACATGATCTGCTTCCGCATAAGTCCATGGTTCATACAACTCTTTATCTAGAATTTGTAGGGCAGCCATTAATGTCTCTCGACTGATTTTGACCAAGATTTCTCCTGACGCATCCTTAATACATCTATTCTTAGTGTCATATCTATTAGCGCACTCCAACACCAGTTCAGGGAAAATTAGAGCCGGAGGAAATGCAATAGGTTCTAAAAGTTCGCTTCCTGCTAGCTTCCTAGAAAAAGAACCCTCAGAAGCATTTCAGACTCTATCACAAAGCTCCCCTAGGTTTACATTCAACAAGAAGGTATCCCCTATGTCTGGAAGAGAAACTAATAGGTGGGTTCTACTCTCCTCTTTCATAAGTTTTGGATGGAACAACGACATCTTACCAATATGAAGAGAAAATACTTACAACACAGAAAGAGCCTCTGAAAACTAAAAACTGCAAAGGGGAAAGATAACTCACCAATTTCCTGTGCACCAGTTTTCTGTAAATTTTTCACCACCAATTCTTTCGCTCCTTCTTCTTCTCCAAACAAAATAACTAACAGAAAAGCCTTAATCATTCCTCATTTATTCACAAATGTCTTGTAGGATCCTTAATAAATCTTCAAAGCATGTCTATAATAAATGTTTTAATGGAAGAATGATTGATTTAACATGTCCAGCCACTTTTAATTAATCCACCAAGTATTTTGACATGAATATCTCAATTCCCAAGGAAAATATCTGACAGCCATATCTGTATATTAATGAATCTCTCTGCGTTACGCCGCCAACTGTCATTTCCAATTCTCACATGCACGAGCCATCTAGTTGAATGGGACAATCTCTGTACGGTAGCTTCCAAAACTTAATAAATAGTCAGAGCGCTACAAAATAGAAACCTTGTTTTGGAAGAGAAGACAATCCCACCGAATTCTCCGTTTATAAGCTATCATATTACAAACTTGAACTTGAACTTGAACTAACTTAAGGTTGAGGACTAGGTTCAAGTTCGGGTTCATCTTTTAGACCAACACACCTTTTGAGGGATAGACAAACATGGGCATTACAAGACTCAGAAGCAGTAATGGGTTGAACTTGAACTTGAACCAACTTAACAAAGTTCAAGTTCAACTTCGACTTAAAGACTTTTACTGATCAAGACTAAAACCGGGAGCTGAGAAAAATGAAGGTGACAACTAGCTCTGACTGGGGACTGGGACTTCTTAGGACCGAGGAATGAATCTAGAAACTCAATTGACAAGACAATTTAAATCTAATTAAATCAGGCTGACTTAACACAATAAAAACTTCTACTCCTAGAGACACAAGCCAAAACTTTATATACAAGCAAGGAAAAGAAAATACTTACAACTGGTAAAGCTTGAGATCCTGCCCATTATAGGACAGGGGTAATTCATCTCCTTCAATATATTTCAGCTTGAACGCATTCGGACCTAGAGCTTGAGAGATCTCGAATGGTCCCTTCCAAAGAGACTCGAACTTGCTATGTCCTCCTCTTGGCTCTCGGCGCTTATCCCAGAGAAGGATCTTATCGCCCACCATAAAATTTTTTGGCCTAGCACGGTGGTCAAAAATATCCTTCACCTTCAACTGATGGTTGGTGATGTGATCTACTAACTCTGCCCTCTCTTCTTCTATTTTTGACAGATATAAAATCCTCTTCTCCAATGAATTTTGGAAGACTTCATTGTCAACGCACCTTTGTAACTTGGCAGAGGCTAGTTCTAATGGAAGCAACAGCTGTGCTTCAACTCTAAAGACTAATTCAAATGGAATCATACCAATAGCCCTCTTTGGAGAGGTTCTATCTGCCCACAATGCCTTGTATAACTTCTTGTGCCAGTCTTTTCCCTTTTCATCTACTAGTTTCTTCATGATGTTAATCAGGTTCTTGTTTGTAGATTTTTCCTGGCCATTTCCTTGCGGAAAATAATCTGAAGAGTGAGATAAATTTATAACATGATCATAGCAGAAGAGTTGAATCTCTTGAGAGGAGAAATTCTGAGCATTATCAGCCACTATCTTTAGGGGAACTCCAAATCTAGTGACAATGTTTTCTTTTAAGAATCTACAAACTATCTCAGAAGTGGTTACTTTGACTGGTATCGCCTCCACCCACTTGGTAAAGTAATTAGTTGCTGTCAAGATATGTGTGTGTCTACCACTAGAAGTTGGGTTGATTGGACCAATAAAATATAACCCCCACTATTGGAAGGGCTCTTCGATAATCACAAGTCTAAGTGGTAAAGCAGCCAACTGAGGTTTTCCTGAGAAAAGTTTACACTTCTCACAATTCGCCACCCACCTGTATTCATCTTTAAACATTTCGGGCCAATAGTAGCAATTTCTCAGGATCTTAAAGGCTATCACAAAGGAAGAATAGTGCCCCCTGCATGCTTCATTGTGAAATGATTGCAATAACTTCTGTTGATGTTCCTTGTCAACACATCGCAAAAACATCCCATCCAATCCCCTTTTATATAGAACATTATCTACTATGACATACTTTTCTACCTTCAACCTCAGATTTATCCTCTGTTTAGCTAATAGGTGTTCTGGAGGCTCTCCATAGGTCAGAAAGAAAGCTACGTTTGAAAACCATGAGTCATTTGTTACTACGAACAAGCAATTGGGTAAACTTTGTTCTTCTTGATTCTCAGCCATCAGTTTACACAGGCCCTGTCCTCTCACCAGCTTTGTGGGCTTAATCTCCAAATCAAACTCCTACACCTTTGCAACCCAGCTAGCCCTATTATTCACTGCAACTTCTTGCTGAGTAAGGATGGTCTTGATAGCGGAATTCAGAACAAAGACCACAGAATGTGAATGAAGTATGTAGTATCAGAATTGTTTAACTTCCTTCACTACTGTGAACGCCTATTTTTCTATTTTTGAATAACGTAACTCATGTTTCTTGAGTGGAAAACTAATGAACGAGATAGGTACTTCTTCACCATTGTCATTTTTTTGTAATAGAACCCCAGACATTGTGTGTTCTGATGCATAACAGTAGATGATAAAATCTTTTTTGAAATCTGGGTGTATCAATGTCGGAGCATTGGCTATGGCTTCCTTAATCTTACCAAATGATTTGACAACTGGTTCATCCCACTTGAAATTTTGCTTCTCACTTAACAGGTCTACCATCCGTTTTGATGTCTCAGTGAAATTAGGTACAAACTTCCTCAAGAGGTTAACTTGACCGAAAAAAGATTTAATCCCTTTCTGATTAACAAGTAGACACAGCTGTTGGATAGCTTTGACTCTTTCTGGATCAATTTTAATTCCCTCCTTTGAAACTAAATGACCCAGCAACTTACCCTCCGTCACACAAAATTGACTTCTTCAGATTCAGGGAAACACCATGATCCCTACACCTTTGATAAACTTCTTTCAAGTCCTTTAGGTTCTTCTTACACCTCCTAGAGAAAACTGTCATGTCATCGAAGTAAATGGTGATGGTCTTGTTTAAAAAATGGCTGAAAGTGGAATTCATGGCCCTCTGAAATGTGGCTCTAGCATTAATTAAGCCAAAATGCATTCTCCTATAGGCGAATGTGCCCCACGGTGGGGTAAAGGTTCTTTTGTGCTTATCTTCCTCTGCAACACTGATTTGGTTATAGCCTAAAAAACCATCAAGCAATGAAAACATCTTTGAGCTAGCTACTGTTTGAAGAATCTGGTCCATCATAGGTAAGGAAAAATTATCTTTAAGGCTTGACTGATTGAGGTTCCTAAAATCCACGCATATTCTAATTTCTCCGTGTTCTGTTTCCGCACAGGAACAATGTTGGCCACCCATGTGGAATGATGTATTGGAAAGATAATTCTTGCTTGAAGCATTTTTTCAATCTCTTTAAAAATGGCATCCAACACCTTCAGATTGTATGTTCTCAATTTCTGACGGAACGGTGATGCACCAGGCTTCAAGGGAATATGGTGTGTAAACTATCCCTGCCTGAAGTTCCTTAAATCATCATAGGTCCAAGAAAATACGTCACCATATTCTTTCAACAACTTAGTGAAACGAACTCTTTCATCTTCATCACAACACACACCCAAGTTAACCATCCTGGGATTGAACTCATCACCAATATTAATTTTTTCATAATCACCTGAAGGAGTGGTGTCTAGTATGCCGGGTGAATTTAAATAACAATCTCTCCTATCAAATAGCCTCTCTAACTCAACCAATCCTTTGGGTATGGAATTTCCTTTGAGTTGAATCACTTCCTCTGAAGCATTGGATTTCTTCCCTGGACAGAACTCATGGCACTCAGACTCCAACCCTTCATAATAATTGGTTGAAAACTTATCCAAACCCTGCAAAAATTCATTTATTTGAGCATCATCTCTAAACACTTGCCAGGAACAAGCATTATCAGGAACACTAGGCCTATGAATGAATTTAATGGTGTAACGATCTTTTGTAAAGTCTAGGTGTGGTATGAGCAAGGATGCTGACCCTGCAAGAGCATCAGCTCTTGAGTTATATTCCCTAGGAATTGCTCCAATTGAAAAGGCTTTGAACCACTCGAGTTCATCCCACATTCTATTTCTGTAGTTCTTCAGTCTCTCATTCTTCACTAAAAACATGTTCTTGACCTGTTTGACAATAAGTTCTACATCACCACGTGCCTTTAAAAGTTTAATCCCCTTCTTCTTGGCCTCTTCTAAACCTAACAGTAGAGCTTCATACTCTGTCATATTGTTAGTGTTCTCGAACACAAGTTTGAATGAAAAAGGAAATTTGAGTCCAGCAGGGGAAATGAGGACTACTCCAGCCCCTGAGCCTGTAGAAGAGAAACTGCCATCAAATTCAAGAGTCTAAGGAACTTCTTGATCTAAAACCACTGGATTTGGGACATTATCCTCTGATAAGATAAAATAATTAGAAAACTTGGATTCTTGGTACAATATCTGGGATTTAGGGTCTTCTGAGGGAAACACCGTGTATTTGGATTTGGGTTCTGGAAGAAGAGTAACTTTCTTATTTCCTATAGGGACTGTGGCCTGAGACCAATCCAACTTTATTTCACCACCGAGATCCCTACAAAAGGTTCTACTAAGAAGCATACCGTAGTTGGCTGGAATATCAGCTACTAGGATGGTTAATTTCAATCTTTTATCTGGGAAAGCTGCCAAAGCAACCTGGGCGTCTTTGATTTGACCTAGGAGTGGGACTTGTTTGCCATCCATAGAATAGCAGTGCCCAAAGGTATTAGTCATGGGGAGATCAAATGCTTTTGCCACAGATGAAGGCATAATATTATCTGATGCCCCTGAATCAATGATATAGTTGTTTAGTTTGAATCCATGAATGAATAGGGACACATAAAAAGGTTCAGGTTTCAAGCCAATAGGAATAGTAGGAACGGGTTTCTCGACAGGATTTTACTCAACTGTCTCTTCCTTCTTTAGAGACTTTCCTTTAAAACATGCATTGTTTTTCTGTTGGACCCTAGGTTCGGCAAGAGAACCTTTGACATAAGTAACCAATTTATCTAAATACCAGGGATTCATTTTTAGATATTCTGCAGCAGAAATTTGCACTTTTGAAGTTTTACAAAAATCAACTATACTAAAAGGGGAATCAGATTCAGACCTTTTCATGACTTGTTCCTCCGAACTACTTGCTTTCATGATCTTTGGATGATCGTTGGCTCGCCCTTCACTACCTTTAACTATTGCATTTGCCCAATTACTCACTTTTCCTCCACGCTGGTTTCTAGTCAAAATTGAGCAAGAGGTATCCTCTAAAGTTACCAATATGTCTCCCCCCTTTTCGGAGTCTGATTCATATTCAAGGTAAAAGTTTCCATAGTCACCAGGCACCTCAGAGGATATGTCTTCAACATTCACCTTTGCTGCTTCTTCCTTCTCAGCTTCAAGCTATGCGTGTCTTATGTTTTAAGGGCATGAAACTCCCTCATGCTCATCGGTAAGATGGAAAACACACATGTTACTTTTATTTGATGGAGGTTCAATTTGCAGTCTCTGTTGAGTAGGAGGCAAATTGAATTAATTTCTAGAGTTTGAGGATCCCTGAATTGGATATTTCTATGGGATATCTTGATAGGGACTGGTAGTTTTAGGCAATTGTCGCTTGATGGTTATCAAGTCATTCATCAGTCTTTGAATCACAGGGTCTGACGATGAGGAAGTAGAAGGTTGAGAGCTGGATGCTTGAACATCTTTTCTCTATTTGCCACTTGTTATGAGATCATTCTCCAGTTCAATGGTGAGAGTCTGGGCAGTTGCTAAGGTGGTTGGCCTACCTCTTTTTAAAGGAAATGCAACATCAAGAGGCATAGCATTTAAGAAAAAACCTTTCTGATTTTCATCATTGGGTCTACTTACAGCTGGAATCACTTGAATTCCCTTGTTGAATCTTGCCACAAACTCCCTCATAGGTACTTGAATCTCCTTCTTCATTTGACTTAATTGAATCAGAAGAGTATTTGCATCATCAGTCGATTTAAACCTTGTCTCAAATGTTGTTTTCATAGAATCCCAGTCTATAATGGAGGCATGTGGTAGACTATGAAACCACTCGGCTGCAGCCTCAGTTAAGGTCAAGACAAAAAGCCTGACAGCCACATCTGGAGTGCCCACTGCTAAAACTCTGCAGGCTAAGTTAAAAGTGTTCAGATGATCCTCAGGGGTTTTCTTTCCATCACCACTAAACTTGGGTAGGATGTCACAACCTTTAGGTAGGTTTCCCAGATTTTCTCCTAAGCTTAAAGGTCCTATGGCCGCACCCCAGGGTTGATTGTGTGCCAT
Organism: Thuja plicata; assembly: GCA_018584345.1. Classification (NCBI taxonomy): domain Eukaryota; kingdom Viridiplantae; phylum Streptophyta; class Pinopsida; order Cupressales; family Cupressaceae; genus Thuja; species Thuja plicata. The sequence goes on from MU227524.1 coordinate 1,902,637, forward strand.
GGGAGGTAAGATAAAATTCAAGGGCTATAAATTTACAAAAGTGGAAGCTACGGTCCTGGTGAGACCAAGGAACTAAAAGTGGTTAGAGGAGGAGACTTAGTGGGAGAAGAAGGTCTACTAGCAGTCTTATAATGTCTTTGCTTGGAAGGAGTCTGGGGTTTAAAATCAAGCTTCGCTAAATCTTCAAAATCAGAATCTACAAGACCTTTTACTCTATCTCCCCTTGTAAATCTTTTATCATCTAGCTTATTGAGTTAAACTAGAACAAAAAAAAACAATTATTCTCAGGGCCTTCGAACTGACCTGTCAACTACAGTAGCCTCCTGGGCTATAGGCAAAACCTCTAAGCCACTCTCCAATTTCTTCCTCTTCCTCAAGGACTAACCTTACTTGATGTTATTGCTGATTGTTCATTCTCAGTTTCCAGGCTGCTGCATTAAGGTCAGCGATTATGTCCTCTTGAGTATCAAAACAATCAAGGCTTGGTTGCAAAACCGGAGAAAGTTCTTGTTGACCAGGGATAACTTCAGCGAGTAACACCATAGTTGATCATTGAATGTGAAAATACCAATCCTGGTCTATTCTTAGACTCTCCCCAGTAGAGTCGCAAAAAATAGTTAGCATACAATTTTTCCCTTTTCTCTAAATTAATCTCAGACTCTTTTAAAGAACGAGAAGAAGAGAAAAAATCTTAACACTAACAAATGAGTTGCTAAAAGAAAACTCTCTGCAAATTACAAGGCACAGCTACCTTCGAAAAATATTTTCAATATGATCTTATTGAACATAGAAAAGTAACATCATGTGTTCTTTTTACCAGAAAACACTTAAGGAAAACACTCAGTCCATCAACATGAAAAGAATGTGCAGATTTTAGAGAAAAACATCTACTTCTATCCCAATCTCAAACTTTGAATTTCTTGAATCTAAACTTCAGTAACAATTCTCTCTGTCACTTCTAAGCATAGAATCCATCCATATCACAGTTAAGATTTATTCAACACAACTTATCTCCACAAGAAAATAAATCAGATAAGATAAACAATAGTATTTATCATTTTAAAAGCTTAAACATATTAAATAACTCAGAGAGCCGAACCCTTGAACAATTAAAAGTTTTTCAATAAATAGTCACGCAGGGCTTCAATAACTAACTTAGTAAAAATTGTCTTTCTTGAAAGTAAATATTTCTAGATCCAATAACTATCCTAAGCATTAAGCAAAAAAAAATAGACTGGGAGCAAAAAATGTCTCCAAGAAGTTGCCAAGTGTTCCAGACGGTTAAGGAGTTGAGGTCGCTACAAGTCACGCTGCATTCCAATCTTCAAATGTGACTGTAAACGTGGATATTACTGGTTGGTGTGGGAAACCAATAAAATAGATCCTCTGTTTCCAGACTTCTTTCTCCCTTTTGATCTCAGCTACCTTTTCTTTGTGCATAACCAAATGACCTTGCTAAAGGATCATCATTGATTCTATCCGCGCAACTTTTGTGAAATGCTCGTCTATAGGTGCCTTCATCCTTTTGAGCTTGTCAAACCAAGTGTTTACATCCTTGATTACCTGTTCAACCAATTTATCTGACCCCTCTTGAGCTTCCTGGCACCGCTCATCAATCCATTTTATATCATTAGAGATGATTTCTTTAATCATTCTTAGCCCCTTCATGAGATCCTTTACCTCAGAAATTCCCATGGATATAGCTTCATTTCTCCATTCTATACATTCCTTTATAACATAAAGAACTTTGTCATCTAATCCTGGCACTGACCTCTCCATGAGGAACTTCTGCAAACCGTACTCTTCAACTTCTTTAATCCAATGGAGCTCTCTGGTCCAGGTAGTCTTATCTAGCTCCCATTCTTCAATGTTGGCTTCTATTTTTTTTACCAGGTGATCTCCTTCATTATGGGTTTGATCTAGATGACTTAGCTGCTTGACAACCTCTGATTTTACGCGCTCTACCCAATCATCAAATGCTTTTCTCACTATCTTGCTTCTTTGAATTTGGTCAAGAAATCGTTGATTATCAGGGGATTTCACATCAATGGAGGTCGACATTTCACTAAGAGGAAAGGGTTTAGGATGTTGGATGGCATTGATGTATTGGGCCATACTCTTCATAGCCTCTTTCATTTCCTATTTTTCCTTGGAATCTTTCCAGACTCTATTGGCAATTTTCTTATTTGACACCTCAAAAAATCTCATATCGGCAGCTCTGGTGTCTCTCCCTAAATATACCTTTGATATTTGAAAATATTGGACTGAAACCTTTCCTTCAGCTTTGTCCTCTTTAGGCTTTGCAATCTCTGCCATCCAGTGACCACTGCTTTCATCAAAATCAATTCTGGATTCCATCTTCATTTTCTTAACCTTAGAAGATTTTGTGAAACACCTGCTTACTACATCATCAATGGGTACTGATAAAGGAACCACATTTCTTTTCTTGGGTACCGGGGTCTCCAGCCATGGTGGGGCAGTAGAGGATTTCTTTTGAGTATCATAGTTACTCAAAAGAGCTAGCGATTCTTTCAGAATATCCTTTGTTTCGTCCTGTATCTACTGATCATCTGCCATCTTAGGTACACTGTGGTCTTCAACTGGAATTTCTTTTGGATCAGGATCTGATGAGTCTAAATCCACGATGATGCTGGGAGTAGCTTTCTTCCTCTGAGCCCTTTCTTTTACCCTTACACTTGATCTGGTCAATCGGACTTCAGGTTCAGCTTGGTCTTGAACTTGAACTTGAACTTGTGAAGAAATTGGTTCAAGTTCAGGTTTGACTTCAGGTTTAGCTTCTCCTGCACAAGATTGATCAACACTTAAGTTAGTTAAAATAGAAGTTTTCTTCTTCGTTGAACTCCTCTTTTTGGTTTTTACTTGTTTCGTGGCTGACTGCAAAGGAGTAACTGAAACTCTTTTCTTCAACAACCATGCTTTTGTTCTTTCAATCACCCTTTTCATTCTTTTATGCAAATCATCTTCTTCCGACACCGTTCAATCTAACTCAGGAATAGGGAGGGCCTTGACCTTCTGTAAGTATTGAGAGTCTAAGACATCAATCTCACTGTCTTCCCCTACCCCATCTATATCCAAATCCAGCCTGAAGGTGATGATTTGTTTCAAAGTGAACTGGGACCACAGTTTTTTCCGTAGCTCCAGTTCATCAGAACAGTTGGCCCAAAAATCTTCTAACTCAGGGATATGCATGAATGTCTCTAGGACATTGATATTTTCTCCTGCAAAGCCTCTATAGTCAAAATTGACCCTGGGAGTATAAGTCTGTAAACAGAGGGCATCCAACTCTTCTTTTATAGTCATAGCATCTTGGAAACTTTTGCACCTGTAGTACCCTAAT
>MU227524.1:1906044-1937290 GCA_018584345.1 Thuja plicata
GGAGTATAAGTCTGTAAACAGAGGGCATCCAACTCTTCTTTTATAGTCATAGCATCTTGGAAACTTTTGCACCTGTAGTACCCTAATTCAATAGGGAAAAGAACACCTGAAGTCTTCTTTGGGGTCCCATCCTTTTGTTCAACCAGAACGAGCTGCCTGCATAGCTCCATTAAGAATACATCGTCTAAACAAAATCTAGGAAGCTGCAGGGGTTTCTCATCAAACGCTCCAACCCTAAGATAGGTAAACCTTGGAAACTGTATGAAATGATAGCCATAAACATTGATCACATGTTTAGCTTCTTCAGAAAGCCTGCAATTTTCTTTCCCTCGCAACTCAAAAACTAACTTTCCTGAAAATCTGTCATTTACTATTTTGAACACACTGGAGAACTTCTCCTTCTGTAAGCATGTGAAGTAATCATATATCCTCATATCACTTGTCCATAATTCATGAGGTAATCCCTCCCAAGCTCGGCAACATGCTAAGACATAAACAAGGTAGGAAGACATATAAAATGCTGTCAAATTAGTCACGTTTAAGAGATCTATGTGGAGCTCTTCTGCTATTAGGTTAGCCTAGTCAATAAACTTATCTCCTTCTATAATCTTTTGGATGAAATAGTACATCCAGTTTTCCCAATGAAATAGATGAGGATTCCCTTTCACCCTATTTAGAAGAAGAACCATATCAGCTATGTCTTTTCGGAGGTGCTCAATTTTTAGAGGCTTTAGCAACCTAGATCCTCCTTTCTCTGGTTTCGCAAGCCATGCCTGGGCTATCGAGGAGCTATATTTTTTCTTATCTGCCTTGTACACATGATCTTCTTTCGCATAAGTCCATGGTTCATACGGCTCTTTATCTGGAATTCGCAGGGCTGCCATTATTGTCTCTCAACTGATTTTGACCAAGATTTCTCCTGACGCATCCTTAATACATCTATTTTTAGTGTCATATTTATTAGCGCACTCCAACAGCAGTTCAGGGCAAATTAGAGTCGGAGGAAATGCAGCAACTTCTAAAAGTCCGCTTCCTGCTAGCTTCCTAGAAAAAGAACCCTCGAAAGCATTTCAAACTCTATCACAAAGCTCCCCTAGGTTTACATTCAACAAGAAGGTATCCACTATGTCTGGAAGAGAAACTAACTGGTGGGTTCTACTCTCCTCTTTCGGAAGTTTTGGACGGAACAACAAAATCTTACCAATATGAAGAGAAAAGACTTACAACACAGAAAGAGCCTCTGAAAACTGAAAACTGCAAAGGGGAAAGATAGCTCACCAATTTCCTACACACCAGTTTTCTGTAAATTTTTCACCACCAATTTTGTCGCTCCTTCTCCTTCTCCAGAAAAAATAACTAACAGAAAAGCCTTAATCATTCCTCATTTATTCACAAATGTCTTGTAGGATCCTTAATAAATCTTTGAAGCATATCTATAATAAATGTTTTAATGGAAGAATGATTGATTTAACATGTCCAGCCACTTTTAATTAATCCACCAGGTATTTCGGCATGAATATCTCAATTCCCAAGGAAAATCTCTGACAGCCATATCTGTATATTAATGACTCCCTCTACATCATGCCGCCAACTGTCATTTCCAATTCTCACATGCACCAAAGCCAAAAAATAGTCAAACTTTTTTTTTCAGATTCGCAAAAAACATACTATTAAATCAATCAGATGATGATGGATCACGGAGTGTGATCGGAAACGTTGATGCTAAACAACATACAAAATCAAAATTTGAAATTCAAGCTTTAAAACATACTATTTTTTTTGCAATTTTTTTGTGGTTTTTCACCACAAAATGTGTAGATGATTAAGAACAAATGCTGAAAATTTCGCAAAAAATCGTTGTGTTTTCTATTTTTTAAAATTTTGTCAACGATGCATTTTACATGGAGGATAGTCGTGTCCCTCAAGAAGTCAATTACTCATAAGTATATCTTGTATAGATTCCTTCAAGAGTTAAGATCCCCAACACTATCCATCCATACCAATTATACAAGGAGAGGAGAGTTGTTACACACCGGTCACAAGTAGATCCAGAGAGCAGTTATGCATTGGTCACAAACAGACCGAACCACTACTATAACGATCAATGTATGATTACGCTAACATATCCTAGAGTCATGCTCAAGCGAAATAATTTTCTAGAAATACTCCTATTCAAATGTGTGTTTAAGGCTCTCATTTTAATTATAGTTATAAAGTCGGTTACCATTGTTCTAAGCCAATATTTCACAACATTTTATTTTTGTAATTTTTTAAACATACAATATATAGAAAACTTAAATGGTTTTGTGTTCATGCCTCCTAATTAATAGACTAATGGTGTGAAGAAAACTTTAGCTTTATTTTTGTTACATCTAAAATTTATTGAATGGACAAAAAAAACCAGACCAAAATTTTAATCTAACTCTTATTATTTTTCACTTGCATTAATACGTACTCAAACATTACTACTATTTCTTTTTTTCATTATTAATAGTTATATAGGCTATAATGGAAAAATAATCACCGTTTTTGCATATTAATCACCATAAATAGATTATAAATGTATTTGCGATAAGAATAATTTATAACAAAACTCTCAAAATTAAAAATATCTTTTATGTTCATGTTATAAAACTGAATTCTTCTTTTAATCAAATGTTATAAATATAATGTATATTACAATTTTATTCAAGAAATATATTTATCTATTATTAACAAATTGTCACATTCTTGATGATAGACTATCGAGTGTGATCTGAAATGTCAATCTAAAAAGCACAAAGAGTTGAATATAAAAAACTTGTTACAAACATTCATGAACTGTAAAAACCTCCAACCAAATTGTCATGCTTATTTTGTTTCCTCTTTTAGATAATAGATCAATGAATATGATCCAAAACATTATGGAAAAATGCACACAATTAAAATTATAAAAAATTATTTTTTATTATATCAAAAGAACCCTGAATTCTTTTACAAAAAATAAGAGTGAAGGTCGAAATAGAACAAACCCAGAACAGCTCAAAAAAACAGGGGGCAAAACAGCTACAAACAGCAAAGCACATACCCACCTGCCAACTACAAGAAGGAACCCAAATAGACTGAAAAAAGTACCAAATATACCCACCTGCAAACTACAAGAAGGAACCCAAATAGACTTGAAAAAAAAGTACCAAATTGTCACGCCTCGTGATGATGGATTATTGTTACAATCATTCATGAACCGTAAAAATCTCCAACCAAATTGTCACACTTATTAGTTTTCCTCTTCGGCATGATGGATCAGTGAATGTGATCCACAATGCTATCTAAAAACTGCATACAATTGAATTCCAAAAACTTGTTTTTGATTAGACAAGCAGAATTTTGAATCCAAAGTGAACATCAAACTAGAACAAACCCAAAACAGCTTCCAAAACAGGGGCAAAACAGTCACAGTACAGCAAAGCACAAACCCAACAAAGACAACCAGCCAAACAACAAAGAAGGAACCCAAATAGACTGAAATATAGGTACCAAATTGTCACACTTATTATTTTGCAAAGTGAGCACCACCAAAACAAAATTTACTTTTATTGGTGTTCTTTATAAATATTAGTAGACACCCCATTCATGGTTTACTACAGTGAACCCTCCATCCACCACAAGATTATGGCCGCTCACAAACTTAGATTCTTCGCTGGCCAAATACAAAGCAGCCTCTGCAATATCATGTGTCTTAAGTGTATGGTTCTTTAATTTGGATATGCTGTTACAAAATGCCTCCCACTCGACCTTACTCTCTTCTACATTCATGGTATTCTTTCCAGAGTATTCCAAGGTAAGAAGCGAGGCAAAACCAGTTGGGGAAACACAATTCACTCTGATACCATATTTCCCCATCTCGGCTGCACCTTGTTTGGTAAGACCTATAACTGCATGCTTAGACGCTGTGTATGAATATGAAGCCGTTCCACCAAATATCCCTGCAATGCTGGCTGTAGAAATTATGCTGCCCTTTTTGTTTGGGATCATAACGCGGCTTGCATGCTTTATTCCATGCATTACTCCTTTTAGGTTTACATTGATCAATCGCTGAAACTCTTCCATGTCACACTCTGCAGCCTTAATGGTTTTCTTATCAATGATTCCTGCATTATTATACATAATGTCTAGTTTACCATGTTTTTTCATGGCCAAATCCACAGCTGCACTCACATCTTCTTCTCTGCTCACATCACAACGGATGTATGTGGCATCTGGGGAAAGGGATTGAACAAGGGTTTTACCCTGTTGGTCTGCAATGTCAGCCAGGATGACTTTGGCTCCATGTTTTGTAAAGAGCCCAACTGCTGCTTCTCCGACTCCTGATGCGCCCCCTGTGATTATTGCAACCTTTCCTTCTAATCTGCATATAATCCAACTCCAAACATTACTATATGTTAAGCTTGGAAGTAGAAAAGACCAAAAGTAAGAATACCTCTCTATTGTAATTTTACAAGTTGAAATGCACTTCCATTCAAACTGTAATTTTAGGCTGATTCTGAATATATCAATTGTTATCAATATGGGCTTTTTTAAGGAGTGTAAGAGTGAGAGTTTGTACGCTCTGTAGTAGCTTAGACTGTCGCCCAAGTTATTGGCCTAGAGTGAGGCTCTAATCTTTAGTATGTTCTGTGTGTAGTAGCAAGTAATTTAGACAGTCGATTGATCTATTGGCACGGGGGCTTCACTTAATGAATCTGAATCATAACACGTGTGTTCGTAGCATATTAAAGAATCTCCCTTATTTCAAAAAATATTGTTCCAAACTCATTTTTTTATCAACCCCCTCCAATACCCACCCAATACCCCCACACCCGTTTTCCTATATAGCCCCTCCCCTCCCCTTTTTTTTTCCATCTTAAACCCCTCAATATAACAGTGTGTGGTATTGTATTGCCCCTTTAGTCAAGACCCCGTCCCCGTGTCTATTGGTAAGAGTAAGCTTCTGGCCTGCAAGAGAGATGTCTTCTATTTGTGAAACATATGTGTGAAAGAGTAGTCGAGAGTGAAGATTAGCATTAGATTAGACAGCCAGCAATTCTACTACTAAGACTGAGGCTCTAGCAAAGGAGACATGCTTACCCTTTTTTTAATGAAATTTTAATAAATTAGAAACTGAAATAATTACGTAATTATTTGAAAGCATTAAAGTTCAGACAATAAAAATCTAAGGAGGTTTGTTACAAAACCACCTTAGGAAGCTTCAAAGGAGAATAGGAAGACAAATGAATGGCAAGAAAGACACATTAAACAATCACTTCAAATCATGACGGAGTGAAAGAAGAGATTCTAAATCTATAACATTTCAACCAAACAATCAGCAAAAACATAACAATAAGCAAAAACATTCCACTCACAAGAAAAACATAACAATAAGCAAAAACATTCCACTCACAAGAAATATAAATTAAAAGATAGGGAGTCAATATTTTGAGCTAGATGAAGAATTTGACCCACATACGAGCCAACATTCAAAAAGGCTGAAGATTTATCCTATTATTGAAAAGAGAAACCAAAATCTATTGAATCTTTTTCTAACCTAGCTTACAAGTTTTTTTCTCTATAGCTATTAAGACAGCATGAGCCTCCATGTAATTATTTGTAGCAATTCCAAATACTAAAGAAAAAGAAAAGTGAACTAACTCAGTACTGTCTCTTTCAATTTCACCAGTCACTGCAGCTTCTACATTACCTTTAAAGAACCATCAACATTAATCTTATATAATCCCAAAGGAAATTAAGACCATTTGCCAGGTCTATTCACTTTACTGAATGATCAAACCTAAGAACTAAGCTTGCTTGAGAAATTCAATTACTTCAAATCTGACTTTAAGTAAGAACAACATCCAGGGAGAATTTGACCTCTATGGTTTCTCTCAATGTGCTTAGAGCCTTATTACCTTACTGTCAAATATACTTAATAACACTTTGATAGCCTTGAAAAAATTAACATGACAATTATCATCACCATTGCAGAAATCATAGACCTGGAAATTTCAAACATTTATAAATCTAAAAAAGAAAATGATATGAATCAGTATAAACCAACCATCAGAAATAAGAATGAGGAGAAAAGACAACACTGAAGAACTCACCTTCTGCTTAGATTAGCTGCTACCGCCGCCATAGACATCCTTGAGGAAACTACTAGTTGTTATGCCTTGCAATGTGATACACAATAGAGAAACCCTTTCCTTATAAAAAGAATGCCAAAAGGCTAAATACAAAAAAAAAAAAAAGGATCAAACATCACATTTTCTTTGTATTTTTGTCTTTCTAGATATTCTCAACTTCACTTTTCTTTCTTCCTTTTTAATTTGTATTTTTAAATTCAGATAAAGACAAATACTTTACCACATTTCAGATTTAAAACAGTGAGTTTTTATATGCACTGATATTGAGGTAACATGTAGTAGGGAAGATCATGATTGTGTGTTCCGAAAATGATATCAATTTGAAAGTAGATAAAGCTATTAGATTTCCACAATTCATATGAAAATATAAAAATTTATAGATTAGATTGTGTAAGAGATAATTCGAAAAATATCATTTCTTATCACTTTATGCTATAGTGGAGATACTATACTATATTGTACAAACAATAATTTAGAAATCGTAGTTTTTTTTTTTTTGGTAAAATTTAGAAACTATTCTTATTTTTAATATTTAAGAAGCATATATGTCTAAAAAAATCTTGATATATTATTTTTCTAATCTTTTTAGATTATTTTAATTTATAATTTTAAGACAATCATATTTAGGAAATTCAAATATTTTTTGAAAATTAACCATGAATTATTTTTGTAAGGAATGTAGTAATAGTATTATTAGACATTATATATTTAAATTGATTTATTTTAAAAATATTTATTTAATATTATATGAAAATTCTATTTTATTCTATTTAATATGTTAAAAAGTGTAGTTTTAAGCATCTAACAATCTCATCAACAACCAAGATAATGATTCAAATATAATTATCAATATTTGAACATAAACACAATGATCCTCCTTGTTGAATAAAAAAATTCAAACTCAATGTAAAAGCTTAAAACTTCTTATACCACATCCTAGTTACTATTTCAATGTACACAACGTAAAAAATTTATTGCATAAATTTCTTCCTCTACACAACCAAAAAATAAAAATAAAAACTATTGCATATAAATTTCTTCCTAAGATCCCAATTTTAAAAAATAGCCTTTAGATTGTTTTTTTCAATTTTAACTTCAATCCTCTCTCTTTAACTATAGCTCTAATATGGTCTTGTACCATTCTAACCCTTCGACTATATTAATTTTCTTTTTATACATGAGTAGATACTTTAATCTCACATATGCTCATTTTTATAATATTACCCCATCTAGACAACTTAAAATATTCGCTTGTTAAACTATTTCATATTATTCTAATTAATCTATTTTTAAATTAATTACATAATCTTTATCAATTGATTAATATTAAAATAAATCCATATAAATAAGTTATCCACAAATTATTTAATAAAAGAACATAATAAATTAGCTAGTTGACAAATCAATCAAATTAATTAACACATTCATCAACATAGTATGCAATCTCAATCAGTGGATTGTTGAGAGGGTGAAGGATGGATGACATTCTGCGACAACATTCTGAGCTCTACGACTATCAACCCCTAGTCACTGCTTCCTTTTGTCTATGTGTAGGGTGTGTTGCCAATGGTTGTAGGGTTTTGGAGGTATTTTCATGTGCAGGGGGATTACTTGGTTTGTGTAGGGTGTGAGTAAAGTGTTTCCTATAGTTATTTTAGAACTTTTTGTGGTGATTTTACTATTATTTTTCTTCGGTGGTGTGGTTCGTTTGTTTGGTGGTTCCAGATGAGATTTTTATTGTTGTTTTTTTTTGGGATGGAGGAGCATAGGGTTTCTAATAGCTTGGTCGTCATTGGGGTTTCGTCACTTACCCAAGGTTCTTCTTCTGATGTGCATGCAAATCCATCAAATTCATTTTATGAGGGACTGAGCTCTTAATTGAATAAAGTAAATGGTTGTCTTCTGAGAAGTCATGATCATCAAGTCCTTGTCATTTCTCTTTCATCGATGATGAAGGATGTCACTTATTGGAGTAAGCATGCTTTGATCTGCAAATTTATTTTTCGGCATTGGAATCTGGGATTCATCTCACATGATAGGTTGAGGGGGATATGGAGATAATACCCGTTAAGAACAACTATTTCATGTTTTTTTATATTGCATGTCTTATCACAATCAAGTTTTCGAGGGAGGACCATATTTTTACAATCATGTGGGGTTGTGTTGTTAAACCTTGGCATGCAGGTTTTATTTTAGCAAAGGAATTGCTTTCAAGGGTTCGTGTTTGGGTTTGTTTGTCGTGGCTTCCATAAGACTTTTGGAGGGAAGATATTTTGTGACATATTGTTTCTTTACCTGGGGAAGCCGACTACAGCAACTCAACAAACCCAACATGAAACAATAATTTCTTTTGCCCATATTTGTGTTGAAATTGATTTGAATAATTCATTTCCAAATTATTTGGAAATCTATTTAGGCTCTTCTACATGGGTACAACCATTAGATTATGAATCTCTTCCCTTCTGTCATCGGATATGTCATGAGTATAGATATTTTTAGCATCAGTCATGACCTCAGGTTACTAAGGGTTCTAGTGGTTTTGCTAGTAGTTATGGTGGTTCACCATCTTCCTCATTTCTAAAGGTGGATATTCAAGATAAAGGGAAAGTGTCAATGAAAATAGATGGTCTTGATAAGAAAGGTTTTATACCTACTAAGCCTTGATTTAAAGGAAGGGGAAAGAAGAGGTCTTATTGGGATTGGCAGTCTAATGAGGGCTTTAATCGGTTTGAGGTATTGGATATTATTGCCTTAGAGGAAGGGATTCATGTGGATATCTCTTTGGGTGCGATGAGTATGGATGTGTAATGTCCCCGTTATTAAATAAATAAAATAAACTTGGATTGGGTTCCAGTCGATTTAGCTTATCCCGGACCCATCATTTATTTTAGCGTAGGTGTTAGTGTGTTGTGTCATCTTTATTTGTACTCCTCGGGAGTTTGTCCGATGGGTATTTATGATCGGCGTGTAGGATGTATTTCTGATGTTGAGTTTTGATATTTTATTACTATTGTGAATTCTAGTTGGAGTTTTGGTGTGTGCCACTTCGGAAGTGAAAGACCTTCCCTATTTTGCCTGTTGCAGTTTCGGTGGGATTCAACCCTTTCCCTACTTTGTTTTTTTCTGCTTGTATCAGATCTGGCAAATCTGAAGTACCTCATTATTCATAATATACTCTCTTGGAAATTGTTCCATATTTGGTACTTCATTATTCTGTGCACCTATTAACATCTGGTAAATTGCTAAGTAATTGCATTGTAGTCAAGAAGGCGCATTTCATAATCCATAGGCATTCCCTCCAGACATCCCAGAACATACGTATGACCAGAAATCCTCCGTAAGGCAGTCCCACTTCCAACGTACGGCCAACACTCCATGTACAGCTAGCCCACTCCCAACGTACGTCCAACATTCCACCATATGGCTAGCCCACTACCACTGTATGGTCAGCACACTAGTGTACGACCAGCCATCTCCCCACGTACGACCTCCACCATACGGCCAAATCCATCTGCATGTACAGCCAAATCCATTCTTGTACGAGCTTCTCTCCTCATTGTATTGCCTACCTCCTCCCACCGTATGACCTGCCTACATCCACTGTACGGCCTGCCTACCTCCACCGTACGGCCTGTCTATGCAGTCTACCTGCTACGTATAGCCTGCACCTCCAATACTCCAAAAGCTGAGGTCTGGTCAACCAGTCTTCCAGGGGTTAGGAACATTATAGTGGTATTAGAGTTGGTGATGCTACCATCTTGTGGGTTTGAATGCAAGTATATACTAGGAGAAGAAACAAATATCATTCGGCTGATAGAATGGAAGATCAACAGGATCCTGCCGCTCAAGTCATGGCATTGGTAAGAGAGCTCACCAGAAACCAAATGCAGATCAATGACACTCAGCGACTCATGGAGGAGACATTACAAAAATTGGCTGAAGGCAAAGCATCCACAGAGAAAAATGTACAAAGTGACAATTCTGTTGCAAGTAGGGCAAACCCCAAACCAACACGCTCTCAACCGTCGATGCCCACTTTCCCCCCTCGAATAGAAGCACAACACAGAGAACCACCTACATTCCAAGATATGTAAGATCAACTTCGGGAGGACTAGAAGAATACAAATCTGGAAGGGATATAACCTACAAGGATTATGTAGATCTGAGGATGAGATATTCAGGCTGCAACAATTGGGGTGGCTACTATAATGACAACCTTAGGAGAAAGATCAGTAAAGTTAATTTATCAACTTTTGATGGTTTTGGTTCCACCACAGCTAGGGCCTGGGTGAAGAAGGCTAACACATATTTCCAGCTCAACCCTATGCCGGAGGACGAAGCCATAAAATTTGCAGCCCTACATTTGGAAGGGTTAGCTCATCACGAATGGTGGCATCATGGCATGGTCACTCTCGACCATGATCAGATAACCTCCTATGATAATTTCACTAAGAGATTAATGGATCATTTTGATGGAAGAGATCCAAAGCTTAATTTCAAATATTTGGCTCAGTTGAAATAAACGGGTACTGTGGACAGTTTCATTACAAAATTTCAAAGATTATCAGTCTTGGTAACTGATATTTCAGAGAGATGATTGGTCGTGCTATTCATGGATGGGTTGGCATAACCTTTGAGAGGATGGGTGAAGGGGTTCAATCCCATCACACTCACAGAGGCAATCAAGAAGGCATGCGACATGTCAACATCTTCCTCTTCCTCCTCTAGGAGTTATGCACAGTCCAAACCACCCCTTATTCCCAAAGAAAAGAACAACATACCTCTGCCAAAGTGACCTCTACTGGATGAGGATACCCGATGGGAGCTCAGAAGGAGGAAGCTATGCTTCAATTGTAGGGAACCATGGGAACTTGGACATCATTGCTTAGGCATGGGAAAATTCCACTATATTGAAGTAATGTCAGATGATGAAGAGGAAGAATATGCACTAGAAGCTGAGGAAGATAAACAGCCAACCACCCGAGAGGCTAACCTAAACCGTGTGAAAATAATTGCCACATTGTTGAAAAGAGGCGGGTCCATTGTTTCTTTAGCTAGAACCCCAAGATGCAGTATTTTTGGGTACGGTGTACTCTCGAGGGACAGAGGGTTGTGGTCATGCTAGATAGTGGGGCTACCCTCAACTTCATCAACTCCTCACTAGTAAACAAAGGGGTTTACAAACAGAGGCACACCAAGGATTCGACGTCAAGGTGGCAGGAGGAATCATTTTGTCTTACACCCATCTGGTCCCACAGCTGAGCATTTCTATGGGTAACCACAAGGTGACAGATGAATTCTTCATAGTTGATTTGGACAACATGGAAGTCATCCTCGACATCTAGTAGATGGAAACCTTGGATGAATACACACAGAGTTTCAAATGGATGGAATTTTAATTCAAGGTGGATGGCAAGAAATTTATTCTGAGAGGAATGTCAAATGGAGGACCGAGGGAAATTTTTTCCTGACAGATGGAGGCCATTCTCAGGCATGATGATATGGTCTAGGCCGCACACTGTTTTATCTCGTTAAAACTAGTACATGAACAACCTACCTTCTATCGAGATGAGGAACTTCAGAATGTGTTGGATAAGCATTAATTAGTTTTTTCTGACATAGCACTAGGTGTACCACCGCACCATGGGTTTGAACACACTATTGAGATGGAGGCTAGCGCCCAACTTGTCATTACCACACCGTATTGCCATCCTAAAAGGTTTAAGGATGAAATTGAAAAAACAATACATGATCTTCTCGACAAGGGATGGATTAGGCCCAGTTCTAGCCCTTTTGCATCATCTGTCATACTGGTCATGAAGAATGATGAAAATCTGAGGATGTGTGTGGACTACCGTGCATTAAATAAGAAAAACATCAAGAACAGGTAACCTATTCCCAAGATCGATGAGCTGTTGGATGAACTGCATGGTGCAGTCTATTTTTTGAAAATAGATCTTTGATCTAGGTATCATCAGATTTGTATGAGAGGAAAAGATGTGGATAAAAAATCCTTTCACTAACACTATGGGCATTACAAGTTCCTGGTCATGCCATTTGGATTGACCAATGCTCCTGCCACATTCCAGTCTTGTATGAATCACATCTTCAGCAAACAACTGCGTAAGTTTCTATTGGTATTTTTTGATGACATACTCATATACAGTAAGACATGGGAGGAACATTTGAAGCATTTGGATGAAATACTAGAGATTATGGAATCAAAGTCCTTGTTTTCCAAAAGGTCAAAATGTGATTTTGGGATGACGGAGATATTGTATCTCAGGCACATTGTCAGTGGGTGAGGGGTTCAAGTGCATCTGGAAAAGATTCACGCCATTCTGGATTAGCCACCGATAAAGGCTCTCTCAGACTTGCGCAGATTCTTTGGGTTGTGCAGTTGTTATAGGCGATTCGTGAAAGGATTCTCACAGCTCAGTGCACCATTCATGAACCTCACGAATAAAGGATCATTCCAATGGAGCAAATAGGCACAAATGTTTTTTTGAAAGGCTCAAAGAAGTCATCAGCTCTTGCCTGGTGCTGGCACTTCCAGATTTCACCCGACCCTTCATTTTGGAGTGTGATGCCTTCGGAGAGGGTATTGGGGCTGTACTAATGTAGGACCCTCACCCGATTGTGTTTGAGAGTCAGAAGCTTTTGGGAACCGAGAAATTTTATTCCATCTACAAAAAGAAGATGCTCTCCATCATGCACGCCTTGACAAAATTTTGACAGTACCTCGTCAGAGCCAAGTTCACCGTGCGTACAGATCATAACAGCCTCCGTCACTTCTTGGAATAGCAGGAACTCAATGAATGACAACAAAAATGGGTAAGTAAAGTACAGGCTTTTGATTATGGCATTGAATATATAAAGGGAAAAAAATGTGGTGGCTAACGCCTTGTCAAGATGGCCAACGATATGCTCTTTATCTCAAATCTCAACCTATTGGAGAGCACACCTGTTGGTTGAGTATTCCAAGAATACTTTTGCATGTCAGTTCCTGGATGGAGAAGGAAAAGATGACAGATACAAGGTGGTTGATGATATTATATACTACAAAGGTTGAATATACTTGGTACCTGAATCCAAATTGAAGGTGAAGATTCTTAAGGAGATACACGACTCACCTCTGGTTGGGCATCAGGGATATTTGAAGACTTACAAGAAGATCAGGGAAAGGTTCTCCAAGAAGGGTCTAAAGAATTATGTCCTCCAATATGTCCAAGAATGTCCTACCTATTAGCAAAAAAAATCAGAACACACTATCCCAACAGGTCTACTTCAGCCACTGTCGATTCCTGAGCAGAAATGGACTAGTATTTCAATGGATTTCATTATTGGGCTTCCAAACGTGTAAGGAAGAGATTGCATCTTTGTGGTGGTTGACAGATTGACCAAGTATGCAAACTTGTTTGCTATTCTAGGATAATACCAAGTAGCATAGGTGGCAGACTTGTTCTTTCGGGAAGTGTTCCGCTTGCGTGGACTCCATCAGAACATAGTGAGCGACCGAGACAGTCGTTTTCTCAGTACCTTCTAGAAATAACTATTTCAACTAGAAGGAAAAGATTTTTCACCTAGCACAAGCTACCACCCGTAGATAGATAGAAAGCCAGAGATCGTGAACAAGTGGCTGGAAGGATATCTCAGAAACTATGTGTCCGCACAACAGAAAGCGTGGGTCAAGTGGCTACATCTAGGGGAACACTGTTACAATACCACCTATCACATGTCCATCAGAATGAATCCCTTCAAAGCTTTGTATGGGTATGAACCAAATTCATTCATAGACATGGCTTTGGGACATAGTCACGCACCAAAGGAAAAAGATTGGTTGTAGGAAGGAATATATATCCTAAGATCACTCTAGGAGAATCTCCTATGGGCTCAGAATTAACAGTAAATATATGCTGACAGGCATCGCATTGAGAGGAGTTTTGAAGTGGGAAATTTGGTATACCTTTGACTTCATCCATACAGGCATTCATCTCTGAAGGCATTGAGGAAGGAGACATTAAGGCCGCGTTTTGACGGGCCCTACCGTGTTTCCAAACGGGTGGGTGAGGTTGCCTATGAGATGGATCTACCAGAGGGAAGCATGATTCATAATGTATTTCACGTATCTTTCCTGAAGAAGGTGGTGGGGAAACATGTCACTGTATCTGAAGATTTAACACCCCTCGACAAAGAAGGGAAGTTAGTTCTGGAGCCATCTAAAGTCATTACCACCTGAGAGAATAAGTTGAGGACTCGTTGGTGCAGGAGCACCTAGGCTATCCTCAAAGCCCTAGTTGGTTTTGGCTTGTGACTGACTCTAGCCAAGTCAGTATGTTTTTTCTTAGACCTTAGAAGGTCTTGTTGTTGTGAGTGACTAGGTGAATTAGTGGTTAGTGCTAATTTCATTCTAGTTTAGTTTAGTTTACTTTTAAGTGTTTAGTCATTAGAATAGGCCTAAACTTGGGAAATGGGGTCTAAATGTGTCCTAGACCTATGTAAGGTGAAAAATATGCTTAAAGAGGCTTAAATGATGTTATTTCATTGAGTTGTATGGGTTAGAGGCCCTAAAAGATAGTTTTCATTAAAAATGCAAAAGATGCTCAAAAGTTGTCATGACAACATTTCCAAGTTTTACAAATGTTGCATGCAACTTGACAAATTTGGATTCCCCTCATCCTAGGAGCTGGAAATCAGTGCTAGTGGCCTAAAATGGTGGAGGAAGCATCTTATGATACTCTATGGCTCATTTTCTGAGGGAGATTTAGTGCAGGGCACCTCCTTATTTGATTCTTTGATGTTGTTTACGATTGTTTTAGGGGTGTGTGTGTGTGTGTGTGTGTGTGTGTGTGTGTGTGTGTGTGTGTGTGTTGGAATAATGTCCAAGGGGTTGGATGCAATGATAGTTTAACTTCATGCTTGTAAGAGCCTTAGTGCTCATTAGGTGTTTTGGGTCATTTTGGCTTCAAATAGTGTAAAGTTGCAATTTTAGTGAAATATGGGTTAGAGGTGTGTTTTAGGACCCTAAATAACCTATTTAGGGTCTTAGAAGTCAACAAAAATCATCAAGTTGACAAACAAGGTCAAAATGCTCAAAACACAAAATGTTGCTAGCAACTTTGAAAGTTGCTCGAGCAACTTTTGCAAGAATTTGCAAAATGTAGTTAGAACTGTTGTAACTACCCCATGCTCGGTATATGAGCATGGATTCAATGTTTGGAGAAGGTTAATGAGATTTTGGATTGAAAAATTTACTTCTGAAACCCATGTACGGATGACTGTATCTGTATTTCAGTAATTTGAACCGTATCTTTGCTACTGTACGGTTATGTACAGATTGGCATAGGTGATCGGTCTCCATGGAAGTGTAGTGTTTCCTTTTAGTTTTCATGTTTAGTAGATAGTTTGATTTCTAGTGTTTGTAGTGTAAAGTTAGAGGATTTTGTAGGTCACTGGTCGGATAGAGACAATACAGTGCTACCTAGCTAGAAATGGCTCTAACCTAAAATCCCTCTAGTGGAATTGATTGAAACCATGGGGGAAGTAGGGTTAGGGTCTGTAGATAGGGTTTTGGTTTTCTTTCTTATTTTTTCAATGTATTTCATAGGCCATAAGTGAATCCATATGGCTGACTGGTGAATCTAGGTGAGCCAGGACAGGGTGAACAAAGAAGTGGATCGAGCACCCATGACCTATGGGGGAAGACTTAGTGGCATTTCTAGATGCACTAGATAGTCTCCTAAAAGGATTTGAAGGTGGAAGGAGGTGAATCAAAGATTGGAGACAAGTTTAACAATTATTCTTGTTGACTGGTCCAGAGGCCTAATTAATAGGCTATAATCTAGGGCCTGCAAGAAACTAGGGTTTTGGGTGCTTTCAGAGGTCAAGATTTTGGATTCTGATAGTGTTGCAGAATTTCTTGAATATTTTCAAGTTTTTTTGTGGAGTCATTTGGGGATTTTGGAAGTATTTGGCCAAAATCAGTGAAAATAGACCTACTAGGAATTAGGCAATTAGGCCTCCTAGTGAAATAGTGACCAATTGGATTGGTAAAGAGTCTTGGAGTATTGGGATGACTTCAGAATGACCTAGGATGGGTCAAGAAGGGTGATAAGAGTCCTGGTGAGTGTGTGAGAAGATCCTATGCAGAGGATTGGAATTCTAGAAGGATTTCTAGTGGAGAAAACTAGGCATTTGATTAACTAGTTGGACTAGTTAAGCCTAGAAACCTTGGAGTCTTCTAAATACCAACTATACCTTGGAGGAGAAGTTGGGGGAGAGATTCTTGGAGATCCTAGTTGAAGGAAGATCCAAAAAAGAACAACCATTGGATGGTTGAGTTAACTAAAGAAGCATCTTGGAGAGGGGAAAATCTCTAGAGTACCAAACCCTCTGCATCAAGATTGATGTGTAAGCAAGTTTTTGAAAGAAATAGAGCAAGGGTTCTGAGATATAGAGTACAGTCAACTTATTTGAATGTTATTAGTGTTTTAATGGATTGAAATAATTAATGTATTCATTTAGTAGGAATACATTTAATACTTGTTCATTCAGGGAGAAAGTACTGTAGTGTTAATTTGTTAGCTGTAGGAAATTGTTTAAGTTTTAGAGAGTTTGCTAGTCTAGTTCAATGTAGTTTTGGTTTTATGGCTCCCCCATGAAATCCAACTGTGGGAAACTCAAAAGGTTGGATGAATGAGTTAGGGGAACCTCTTTACAGTGTACATATGCAAGTAGGAGGCCTAAGGAGTCAAGTAGCTATTTTAAAATTTATGCCCTAGGTGAGCAATGCTTGTCTCGCTAGGTGTGTAATAGTGATAAAATTGAGTGCCATTGCAAGGGAATGTTTGGGAGAAGAAAACCAATTGTAGGTTTAGGATAATTAGGGTCTATTTGAGCCCTTTCTATGATCTAAAGTCCTTACCAATCTATCTGGATAGATTTATAGAGAGAAATCAGATGACTGCAACCAATGCATGAAAATAGCTCTATTTGACCTATATTTCAGGACAACAGTGTACGAAGGACTTAGGGAACTAAAACCTTGAAAATATCTAATTTATTTGAAAAGGGTGTCTGAATCCTAAGTTTTTTTCTAGGTTTTTTTGAGAGTTTTGAGAGAGAATCTAGAAAAACCCTTTGGATAGGGCTAATTGGGATACGAGGCCTAATAGGATCAAAAGCAGCGTGAAGTTGGAACTCGATTGATTTGAGTTTAAAGACCCTTTAAAATGGGATGGATTGGATGTAAAAAGGATGTTTTAGTGATGGATATATCCCTCGTAGCACTGGTGAAATTTTTTTGAGAATTTGGAGCTTGGAATCATCCAAGAGAGCATAGTGACAAAGAGTAACTTTCAATGTTGGAAATCCTTCAAGGTTAAGCACAAGAGAACCAACTCTTACTATGGAGTTAGGATAGTATTAGGGTGGATACTTGAGACTATTAGGGTTCTAGGAGTGAAATGGGAATCCTAAGTAGACTAGGACAAGAAGAATCCTAAGTTGAGAAAGTGCAAAGCAAACCTTGGAGCACTTCCATTAGATTGGTATCAGAGCATAGCTGATCAGACTTGTGGTTAATGTTCCAACCAACTGATTCAGTAGGAGAGTAAACAATGGTGAATAATTTTGAGTTAGCTAATAAGGTAGATGATCAAGAAGTGGAGAATAGAATGCTCTAAGATAGATTGGCTCAATTAGAGAAAAAAGTAGATGAAGTTGATGAGAAAGCAGAAGAAGTGAAGGATAAGGTTGAAGGGAAAAGCAAAGACATTTCCATTGATGATGAAGTACATGAAGCTAACCATGTCCTTAATGAGGAGCCATTCCTAAAAGATTTAAAGGCTATGAGTGGAAAATCACTAGAAGGAGTTCCAATCTTTACTAGAAAGATGTGGCCAGAGATAGTCCTTGATTGTATAGAGGGACTAGAAGACCATTTTGAGTGTGATGGAATAACTAAGGCTCAAAAGGTGAAGGTTACAAAAGCTAGACTGACAGGGTCTGCACTCACTTGGTGGAAATTCATCCAAGATGAGAGGGAAAAGGAAGAAAAGAGGCCCATTGCTTCATGGAAAGCTATGGTTGCAAAAGTCAGAGATGCTTATATCCCTGAGGATTATGAAATACAATTACGTAAGAGAAGGCAAGGTCTGAGATAGAAGGACCTAGATGTAAACTCACACACTGAAGAATTTCAGAGACTTTGCATAAGATCTAGAATTGCAGAGGATGAGAAGGTTAAGGTAGCAAGATACCTTAATGGACTAAAGTGGACAATACAAGATGAGATGAGTCTTTTGACTCCAAACACCATTTAGAAGTGCCACCAAATTGCCATCAAAGTTGAAGAGAAGCTAAGGAAGAAACAAGACTCTAGTGCTACCAGAGGAAGAGTTAGAGGGAGAGACACTAGAGGACAGAGAGGTGGATATGGTGGAAGGAGTTTTGAACCCAAGAACCAAGGGGAGAATAAATTTTTTGAACAACAAGAAGGAAACTCCAGTAGAGGAGGTTCAAATAGAGGAAGGATCTCTAGTGGAAGGGGAAGAAACAACAACCAAGGTAGGGGTAATTACTTTGCCACTATGAAGTGCTACCACTGCAATAAGATGGGACATCCTACATATAGATGTCCAGACAAGTGTTCTACTTCTCAAGGAAATGATAAGAGAGTGAACTATGTCCAAGAAGAAACTAGTGGTGGAAACAAACACCCTGAGGTTCCCTTAGAATCAGAAGAAGGTGAGAACCTTATGATGAGAAGAACTCTGATTAAGGAGCCAGTAAAAGAAGAGCCTAGTCAAAGGAGGTCACTGTTTAGAGTGAAGTGTAAAATGATGGGAAAAGTGTGTAGAGTCATTATAGACTCAGGGACTACTCACAATATAGTGTCATAGGAATCAGTTAGCAAGTTGAAGATGGCAAGAATACCCCACACCAATCCTTACAAAGTCACCTGGCTAAACAAAGGGCAACATGTCCTTGTTAATGAGAAAATCTTGGGTGGATTTTTCAATTGGGGGGTATAAGGACAAAGTCTTATGTGATGTCCTACCCGTGGATGCATGTAACCTACTCCTAGGTAGACCATGGCAATTCGACAGAAAGGCCATGCATGGTGGTGCAAAGAATTCATATTCTTTCAAGAAGGATAATGTGACATACAAAATACAGTCACTATTGGAGGATGCGGAAATGAAATCATATGGCCCCAATGTTCTCATGGTGAGTGAGAAGGAGTTCTTATAGGTCTTGGAAGAAGGAGAGGGAGTTGGTTTTTCATTGTTGTTGAAACCAAAAGAAGAAAGTCCAGACATAGTAGTAAAGAAGATAGAGTTACCAAAGGAAGTGCAGGAGCTACTGCAGAAGTATGAAGGCATAGTTAGTGATGGAAAAACATAATCCCTACCACCTAAGAGGTTAGTAAGCCACCAAATAGACCTAATCCCTGGAGCTACCCTACCCAATAAGGCTGCATATAAGATGAATCCTCAAAAAAATGAGGAGATAGCTAGACAGATTCAAGAACTACTAAGCCAAGGTCTGATTACGAAGAACATTAGCCCTTGTGCCATGCCCACTTTCTTAGCCCCAAAAAAGGGAGGAACATGGAGGTTATATACTGACTCCAGATCCATAAAAAAAATAACCATTAGGTATAGGTTCCCTACCCCTAGGATAGAAGACCTAATGGACTATCTAGGAGGAGCAAGGTATTTTACCAAGATAGACCTAAAGAGTGGCTATCATCAAATCAGGGTAAATGAGGGAGATGAGTGGAAAAAATCCTTCAAGACCACAGAAGGACTGTATGAGTGGCTTGTAATGCCATTTGAGCTATCCAATGCCCCATAAACATTCATGAGGTTGATGAATGAAGTCCTTAAAGAATATATTGGAAAGTTTGTGGTAGTCTACTTGGATGATATACTCATCTACGGTAAGACCAGAGAAGAACATCTCAGACACCTAGAAATGGTTTGCAAGAAGATACATGAAGAGGAGCTGATGATAAACTTGGAGAAGAGTGAATTCATCAAGCAAGAGCTAGTGTACCTTGGATTTGTGTTATCTCAAGTCAACCTAAAGATGGATCCTAGCAAAGTGGAGGCCATGATCAACTGGCCTACTCCAAGAACAAGCACTGAGGTAAGAATTTTTCATGGATTAGCATAGTACTATAGGAATTTAATCTAACAATTCAGTGCAATTTGTGCTCCTATGCTTGATACTATCAAGGGTGGGATGAAGACTAAATTTGTATGGAATGAACAAGCTAACGATGGGTTTGAGTTGTTAGAGAAAAGAATTTCTACCCAACCAATCCTGATTTTGTCAAGCTTTGAAAATTTATTCATTGTGGAATGTGATGCCAACAATGTAGTCATTGGTGCAGTCTTGAGTCAAGAGGGAAGACCAATGGCCTTCCACTCTGAGAAACTAAGTGAAGCTAAGAAGAAATATTCTTCTTATGACCTAGAGATGTATGCTATGGTCCAAGCACTAAGAAAGCAGAGGCACTATCTACTTCCAAAAGAGTTTATAGTCTATTTAGACAATCAAGCATTAAGTTTCTTGAATTCCCAAGATAAACTTAGTCACAAGCATATGAAGTGGGTTGAGTACCTACAAGTCTACACCTTCAACATCAAACACAAGAAGGGGTTGAAAAATAAGGTAGAAGAGGCCTTAAGTAGAAGATCCTTGACCATTCAAGAGATTTAACTACAGAGCATGGGGATAGACAACTTCAAACACCTATATGGTGAAGATGAGGACTTTGCAGACATTTACAAGGTATGCCAAGAGTATAAAATCACTTCATAGTCAATTCTCTGAGTATACTTTACAGAGTGGTCTATTGTTTAAAGGGAGTCTATTGTGTGTCCCTAGGGGGTCTATTAGGGAGAATTTAATCTAAGAGAAACACAATGGTGCACTTAGTGGTCATTTTGATGTTAACAAGATACAAGAATTGGTTCAAAGATTTTACTTTTGGCCAAAGTTGAATTTGGATGTTAAGAAATATGTAGAAGGTTGTGTTATCTGTCAAAAGGCCAAAGGTACATCAACTAATGCAGGCCTATATCAGCCTTTAACCATTCCAACCAGACCATGGGAATGTCTGAGTATGGATTTTGTATTGGGATTGCCCAAGACAAAGTAGGAAATAGATAGAATTTATGTTATTGTGGAAAGATTTAGCAAGATGGCACACTTTTTACCCTGCAAGACAAGAAATGATGCAAGTCATATAGCTTCCCTATTTTTCAAGGAGGTAGTTAGAATACATGGCTTTCCATTGAGCATAGTGTTTGACAGAGACACAAATTTTATGAGTCATTTTTGGAAGTCTCTCTGACAGAAGTTGGGAACCAACTTATCTTTTGGATCTGCATACCATCCTCAGTCTAATGGCCAAACATAGGTAGTGAATAGGAGTCTTGGAAATATCCTAAGGTGTTTAACCAAGGAGCATGGTAAAACTTGGGACCAACTCATTGGGAAAGAATAATATGCCTACAATGACATAGTGAATAGGACTACTGGTAAGAGTCCTTTTGAAATATTTTATGGCCTTCATCCAAGAGGTATCTATGAACTCATATATTTGAAGGATGGAGCCAAGGGAAGTGGATATGCTGATGACTTTGCACATTCTATGCAAGAAGTCCATGAGACAGTAAGGGAGACACTCATTGAAAATACAGAGAAGCTTACGAGCAAAGTGGATGAGAGGAAAAGAGATGTCCAATTCAAAGTTGGGGATCTAGTGATGGTTCACCTAAACAAGGAAAGATTACAAAAAGGAACACCACATAAGCTTTAGATGAGAAGAATTGGCCCATGTGTCATAGTGGCCAAATATGGAGCAAATGCCTACAAGGTGGAGCTTCCAGAAGGTATGGGTTTATCTCTAGTTTTTAATGTTGCAGACCTGGTTTTATACAAAGACCCAATCCCCAATGTAGATCAGAGTTTGACTGATGTCATATAGGAGGTGGAGGAACTCAACTTGCCATCTACACAAATAGAGAAGGCATAACACATATTGGATTCCAGAGTCTACAAGAAGACAAGGAAGAAGGAATACCTAGAAAACTTAGTGAATTGGAATTGACAAACAGATGAAGATGCAGTGTGGATAAAGGAAACCGAGTTCAAAAATTTGGGCATTGACCTCAACTTAATCAACCCAAGGGTGGGTTGAATCTTTTTCATTTGGGGAGGATGGTGCAGGAGCACCTAGGCTATCCTCAAAGATCTAGTTAGTTTTGGCTTGTAACTGACTCTAGCCAAGTCAGTATGTTTTTTCTTAGACCTTAGAATGTCTTGTTGTTGTGAGTGACTAGGCGAATTAGTGGTTAGTGCTAATTTCATTCTAGTTTAGTTTAGTTTTCTTTTAAGTGTTTAGTCCTTAGAATAGGCCTAAACTTGGGAAATGGGGTCTAAATATGTCCTAGACCTATGTAAGGTGAGAAAGATGCTTAAAGTGGCTTAAATAATGTTATTTCATCAATTTGTAAGGGTTAGAGGCCCTAAAACATAGTTTGCAACATAAATGCAAAAGATGATCAAAAGTTGTCATGACAACATTTGCAACTTTTGCAAATGTTGCATGCAACTTGACAACTTTGGATTCCCCTCACTCTAGGAGTGGAAAATAAATGGTAGTGGACTAAAATGGTGGAGGAAGCATCTTATGATACTCTGTGGCTCATTTCCCGAGGGAGATTTATGTGTAAGTAAGTTTTTGAAAGCAATAGAGCAAGGGTTCTGAGATACAAAGTACAGTCGACTTATTTGAATGTTCTTAGTGTTTTAATGGATTGAAATACTTGATCTATTGGTGGATTAATGTAGTAGGAATACATTTAAGAAATTTTCATTCAGGGAGCAAGTACTGTAGTGGTAATTTGTTAGCTGTAGGAAATTGTTTAAGTTTTAGAGAGTCTGTTGGTCCAGTTCAATGTAGTTTTGGTTTTATGGCTCCCCCATGAAATCCAACCATGGGAAACTCAAAAGGTTGGATGAATGAGTTAGGGGATCCTCTATAAAATGTACATATGCAAGTAGGAGGTTTGAGGAATCAATTAGCTATTTTAAAAGTTATGCCCTAGGCAAGCAATGCCTGTTTGGATAGGTGTGTAATAGTGATAGAATTGAGTGCCATTGAAAGGGAATGTTTGGGAGAAGAAAAAAAATTTCTGGTTTAGGAGAATTAGGGTCTATTTGAGCACTCTCTATGAGCTTAATTCCTTAACAATCTATCTGGATAGATTTCTAGAGAGAAATCAGACGACTGCAACTAATGCATGAAAATAGCCCTATTTGACCTATATTTCAGGACAACAGTGTATGAAGGACTTAGGGAACAAAAACCTTGAAAATATCTAATGTCTTTGGAAAGGGTGTCTGAATCCTATGTTTATTTCTAAGTTTTTTTGAGATTTTTGAGAGAGAATCTAGAAAAACCCTCTGGATAGGGCTAATTGGGCTACTAGGCCTAATAGGATCAAAAGCAATGTGAAGTTGGAACTCGATTGATTTGAGTTTGAAGACCCATTCAAATGGGATGGATTGGATGTAAAAAGGATGGTTTGGTGATGGAAATGTCCCTTGTAGCACTGGTGAAAAAATTTTGGGAAGTTGGATCTTGGAATCATCCAAGAGAGCATAGTGACAAAGAGCAACTTTCAATGTTGGAAATCCTTCAAGGTTAAGCACAAGAAAACTAACTCTTAGTGTGGAGTTAGGATAGTCTTAGGGTGGAGACTTGATACTATTAGGTTTCTAGGAGTGAAATAGGAATCCTAAGTAGACTAGGACAAGAATAGTCCTAAGTTGAGCAAGTGTAAAGCAAACCTTGGAGTACTTACATCACTCGCACGATCAAAGAATTTCTGGTGTGTTGGAAGATGCTACATGGGAGAGTGAGAAAATCTTGAATCATTTGAATCTATAATTTCTTGTGGACAAGAAATCTTTGGGACGAGAGGACTGTAATTTCCCCGTTATTAAATAAATAAAATAAACTTGTATTGGGTTCCAGTTGATTTAGCTTATCCCAGACCCATCTTTTATTTTAGCATAGGTGTTAGTGTGTCGTGTCAGCTTTATTTGTACTCCTCAGGAGTTTGTCCGATGGGTATTTATGATCGCCGTGTAGGATGTATTTCTGATGTTAAGTTTTGATATTTTATTATTATTGTGAATTCCAGTTGGAGTTCTAGCGTGCGCCACTTCAGAAGTGAAAGACCTTCCCTATTTGGCCTATTGTAGTTTTGGTGGAATTCAACCCTCACCCTACCCTGCTTTGTTCTGCTTGTATCAGATCTAGAAATTCTGAAGTACTTCATTATTCATAATATAATCTCCTGGACATTGTTCCATATTCGCTACTTGTTTATTATGTGCACCTATTAACATCTGGTGAATTGCTAAGTTATTGCATTGCAGTGAAGAAGGCACATTTCAAAACCTGCATGCATTCCCTCCAGACATCCCAGAATGTACGTACAGCCAGCAATCCTCCATACGACTAGCCCACTTCCAACATACGGCCAACACTCCATGTACGGCCAACCCACTCCCAACGTACGACCAACATTCCACCATATGGAAATCCCACTACCACTGTACGATCATGACACTACCATATGGCCAACCTTCTCCCCACGTATAACCTTCACCGTACGGCCAACTCCATCTGCACATATGAAAAAATACATTCCCGTACGGCCTGCTCTCCTCATCATACGGTCTACCTCCTCCCACCGTACGGACTGCCTACATCCACCATACAACCTGCCTACCTCCACCATATGACCTGTCTATGCAGTCTACCTGCTCTGTATGACCTGCACCTCCAGTACACTAAAAACTGAGGTCCGGCCAGCCAGTCCGCCAAGGGTCAGGAACATTACAGGATGTGTGGGTTATACATCAGGAGATTATTGCAATTTGTCAAGATGTTACACAACATAAAGGAGTTTCCCTTCTTGGTCCTTAGTAGGGGCTTTAGGTGACCCTGTGGATTTATAGGATGATATTGTTTTTTTCATATTTGACTAAGGAGCTGTAGGCATCTAGTAAAGGTAAAGGGTCTTCCTGAATTTTGGTTTGCAAAAAATACCCGTCGAGAAAGTCTCCTTTGACACTTCCTCAAAAAGGGGTTGCAAGAAGGATCATGAGAAGATCAAATTGGCTGGGGAATTGCTTGTGTATTTTGGGTTTGTCAAGCCCATTGAGGCTCACTTGTCCCACTCTCTTCCATGATTATTCTCTCATGGAATGTTAGGGGTTGAATATAATCCCTCCATAAAAGGTTATTCATGAGTTGGTGGCAGTTCACTCTTCGACTATATTTTTTCTTTAGAAGACTAAGCTTTCATTTGATTCCATCTTTCATTATGCTTCAACCATTTGTGTTTATGGGTTGTGCATGTGTACTGGTTCTCAAGGTTGTTCTAGAGGTCTGGCTCATTTTTGGAATCCAAGAAATATTTTCCCTCTCTTGTAGGCATCTAGCCACTAGACTCTCTCTATGGTTGCCTCTAGTTTAGAGACTGGAGAAATGATTATGGTTATCTCTAGTTCCGATTGATTTTTGTGGAAAATGTAGCTTTGATCTCATATAAGGTACATTAGGTTGTGTGCTCCTTTACTTCCTTGGATTTTAGTGGGTATTTTAATTTAGTGTTAAGTCTGGAGGAGAAAAGGGGAGGTTTGGCTCATTTGGGTCCTGCCTCTAAGCTCTTTCGTGAGAATGTGGTTTCTTTAAATTTAATTTATTTCAAGTCAATTAATGGGATCTTTAATTGGAATAATAGAAGGGGTGGAGACGATGATATCTCTGAACAGCTAGACAGATTTTTGGCTTCCTATTTTTGGGTTGGAGGTAGTCTAAGTACTAATTCTCAAATCCTTGATTGGAGGGGCTCTGATCATTGGTCTATTAAATTATTGGCCACCCCTATTTTTAATCATAAAAATA
The DNA here is from genome assembly GCA_018584345.1 of Thuja plicata. Classification (NCBI taxonomy): domain Eukaryota; kingdom Viridiplantae; phylum Streptophyta; class Pinopsida; order Cupressales; family Cupressaceae; genus Thuja; species Thuja plicata. The sequence goes on from MU227524.1 coordinate 1,932,205, forward strand.
CTCCTCTTAAGTTCCAATTGATGTGGATTTGGGAATCTTACCTCTATAACTTAATGGTTCAGTGGTGGACAGATGGTGGCCCTGCCTATAGTGTACTACTATGTATTCTTTTTTCAAGAAATTACAATTTTTCAAATGGTAGCTTAAGAAATGGAATATTTATTCTTTGCTAATATTTGTGCTATGAAGAGGAATGTTTAGGCATGCCTAGATGTTATCACTCGTCAAATCTGAGATCTTGGTATTTTAGAGGACTTGGGTAGAGTAAAATCCTAGACTATTAAGGAATTGGAGCAATGGGAGCTTCAAGAGGAGATTTTTTGGAAGGAGAAAGCCAGGGTTGATTGGCTATATATGAAAGAGACAATAATGCTTTTTTCTATAAATCAATCCAATCTTGTCAGAATATGAGTTGTATATCCTCTTTGGTTAATTTAGAAGGAATTCAGTTGTCTTCTTTGCAGGATCTATCTTGTGAGGCTTCTTGTTACTACTATACACTCTTTTTTGATAAATCGTATCCTTCTAAAAATGAGGAGAATGATATCCTTGATTGTATTCCCTCTCTATTCTCCATTATGATAAATGAGTCCCTCATATGGCTGATTTCTACATCTAAATTTGAGAAGGTTGTCTTTGGGATGCATAAGGGTAAAGCTCTTGGCCTTGATGGGTTTCTAGTATATTTTTTTTAGGAATTATGAGATATTGTTAATTTGGATTTTCTATAGATGGTCCATGAATCTTAAGTCAACAAACAAATGCTTAGGGCTTTGAATTCTACTTTTATGGTTCTTGTATCGATTAAGTGCACCAAGATGGCGTGCAAACAAGTGGCCACCCACCCAAAAAAATAGAAAAACAACCCTAACTTGATTGGGTTACCTTAAATTCAAATAACCCACTTGCACTTAGGTTTGGTAGATTTCCAAGCCAAGAGCAAGGCTAGTTAATGGGTTTGGATAAAAAGGTTGAGGCTTGGGAGCTTCATTTCTGGTGTAGGAGCACCCCTGAGAAGCCATTTGGTTATCTCATTTTTGTTTTGATTGTCTGTGAAATACCCTCTTGAAGGGAATTGCAAATATATAAGGTCATGTGGACCAAGTATGGTGTGAGTAGATCTTGTTAGAGCTCACTTTTTAGGCTAAAGGATTTCAGTCTAGTTCTTTTAATGCACTGTACTTGATGATGTCATCAAGTGGTAGGGTGATGTAATGGATGTTCTTAGGGTCCTTGGATACCATAGGTGGTCTAACTTAGGTTAGCTAGGTTAGATTGGAGTTAAATCACTCAAAAAGCGAAAAGATGTAAAAAATGTTGCTATGCAACATTTACAACTTTTCAAAAGTTGCTGACAACATTTGGTTGTCTTAAGGATTTTGGTGTTTAAGGTGGATTAATTTTTATCCAAGGGTTTAGACACATGAGGTAGACTATATATGTTAAGAAAACCCTAATTGGAGGGTTCAAAGGTCATTGTATATGGACTGAATACTGAGAAAATAGTGAGTTTTAATGAAAACAGTGTGAAAGTTGGCTTATATGGATTGAACTTGACACTCTAATTAGTCGAATCCATTGTTGGGCATGTCATGCATTGTGTTGTTTCAGTAGTTAGTTTGTTTGGTAGATACTTTTATTTTGCATTTTGTAAATTAGTTTGTTTTGTACAGTTTGTTGTCTAGTTTTGATAGTGTTGCAAAGATGTGGACCTAACTCCATTTCCCACCATAGGTTCTATACGGACTCTTGGGGATGGAGGATAGGTTCATTGAGCTTCAAGAATCCACAATGTGGAGCTCTGAAAGTGAGTGCACTAATTTTTAAAGTCTTTCCCTAGGCGAGCAGTGGATGAAGCCCGGCTAGGAAGACTATCTAAAAGAGTGAAGTAAATGCAGGAGGGATGTGTTTATGAGCCAAGAAGTTCATGGATGTGTTGGTATGTGTTGTGTAGGTACTAAAGAACAAGGAGTTCCAAAGAAACCTTGTTGCTAAGTTTTGAAGCCAAAGACCACAGACTGGTCTAGAATCAAGCAAAAAGCCCTATTTCTGAAACAGGGTATACGGATAGAGTTAGGACCTGAAACCAAGAAAATCTTGGAGGTCTTATAACATATGTGCGACCTACCAAAACAAATTTTGGGGTCCTTTGATAATTTTCACCTGAAATTGTAGATTCCTAGATTGTAGGAGGCCTAATTGGTGAAAAAGGCTACAAGACCTAAAAGGGAAACTAGTGAGCGATGGAAAAATGGATAAACTTGGCAAGTTAAAACCTATTTTGGGAGTCAAGAATGGATTTTAATGAAGCCCTAGCCCTCCTAAAATACAAACCAATGGTTAGGGCTTGGGAAGCATAGGTAAGGAGAGTTCTTGCAAAAAACAAAGATTAGGAACCTTTCAAGATAGGAAGATTCTTAGTAGAGGGAAGGAATTGGTTCTTTCCAAGTGATAGAGGGTGGATTGAGGAAACCCTAAGAGGTCCTATGAGTGATGTAAGTTGAGTTCAAGACAACTTAGAAGGTAGCTAGGAGTATCCCTATCAGAGTGGTATCAGAGCATAGGTTCAAGATTTGGGATAAGAAGTGTTGCAGGTAGTGAATGTTGCAGACCAAAGAATCAAGTGAAGAGTCAAGTGCATCTAGCAAGATGGTGACCAATGCTGGATTGGCTAAGAAGGTTGAAGAACAAGAAGAGGACAATAGACTGCTAAGAGAAAGATTGAGTCAATTAGAGCAACTCTTAGGAGAAGTCCAAGACAAGGCAGATAGAGTGAAGGACAAGGTAGACCAAAAGGAGGAAAAAGAAGCTAAGGAGAAGGAGTTGGACTTAGAGGAAGAAGCACCTGCTCCTGACCCAGTCTTACCAAAAGAACCCTTCTTGAAGGCACTCAAGGCCTTAAGTGGAAAATCTTTGGAGGGTGTGCCACTTTTTAGTGGACAAATGGATGCTGATCTAGTCATGGACTGGATAGACAGTCTTGAGAATCACTTTGAATGTGATGGCGTAACAAATTCTCAAAAGTTAAAGGTGGCTATGTCTAGGTTGAGAGGACCAACACTTACCTGGTGGAAGTATGTTTAGACTGAGAGAGAGAAAGAGGGAAAGAACCCTATTGTTACATGGAAGGGCATGTTAGCTAAGCTGAAACAGACTTATCTACCTGATGATTATGAGGTGCAGATGCATAGAAGGAGACAAAACCTCAGACAAAAACATCTATATGTTCAAGAATATACTAAGGAGTTCCAAAAGTTGTGCTTAAGGTCAAAGATAGTGGAGGATGAGTCTATCAGATTGGCTAGATTTCAGAATGGACTCAAATGGTCTATCCAAGAAGAGATGAGTCTTACTACCCTAACAAGTGTGAGACAATGCTATCAAATGGATTTGAAGATAGAAGAGAAAAGAAAAAGGAAACATGATCAGAACTCAAGGGGAAGAGGTAGAGGAAAAGAAAATAAAGGACATAGAGGTAGCTTTGCAGGCAGAGGCAGTGAGTATATATCTCAAGGAGAATCCAAATTGACTGAGATATTCAATGAGACCAATGGAAGAGGAAGTATGAATAAAGGTAGAGGTTTCCAAGGTGGAGGAAGAGGTAGATTTGGAGGATCAGACAGAGCCTCACATTTTGCAAATATGAAATGTTTTCATTGTAAGCAATTAGGCCATCTAGCCTATAGATGCCCTGAGAAGGCTTCTAGTTCACATGGTGAGAAAAGGGTAATCTACATTGCCCAAGAAGAGACTAACAGTGTTAAAGATCCTAAAATTAACCTTGATTCAGAGAGTGGGGAGAATCTAAAGATTAGGAGGTTTCTCATTAAGGAGCCTATCAAAGAAGAAGCTAAACAAAGGAGGGCACTTTTCAGAGTGAAGTGCAAAATACTTGACAAAGTTTGCAGGATGATTATAGACTCAGGGTCTACTGATAACATCATCTCAGAGGAGGCAGTCAACAAACAAGGATTAACCAAGATACCTCATACAAACCCTTATAGAGTCACATGGCTGAATAAGGGTCAGCATGTTCTTTTAAATGAGCAAGCATGGGTTGATTTTTCAATAGGAAAATATGTGGATAGAATCTTGTGTGATATACTCCCAATGGATGCATGCCACCTACTCTTAGGTAGGCCATGGTAGTTTGATAGGAAGACAGTTCATGATGGAGAGAAGAACTCTTATACTTTTAAGAAAGATGGGGTCACTTACAAAATTCAGTCACTCATGGATGAAGAGGGGTCTACATCAGCAAGACCTAATGTCTTATTACAAGGAGGTAAAGAATACATGCAGACAGTAAAGAACAAAGAAGGAACACACTATGCTATCATGATTAAGCCTAGTGAAGAGAAGAAGGTGGAACAAGCACCATTTCCAAAGGAAGTGCAGGAGTTATTGAAGGATTTTAAGGACATAGTTAGTGATGGGTCACCTGCAATGTTACCACCTCCTAGAGCCATAAGTCATCAGATTGAATTTATACCAGGAGCATCTCTACCAAATAAAGCTGCATACAAGGTGACTACTGACCAAAACAAGGAGATAGCTAGTCAAGTCCAAGAACTTTTGGACCAAGGTCTAATCAGACAAAGCATTAGCCCATGTGCAGTGCCAGTGGTTCTAGCATCACAGAAGGGAGGTAAGTGGAGGCTTTGTATAGATTCAAGGGAAATTAATAGGATCACTATAAGGTACAGATTTACCATTCCTAGGATTGAAGATCTTATGGATTGTTTGGGAGGAGCAAGGTACTACACCAAGCTGGATTTGAAGAGTGGGTACCATCAAATCATAATTAAGGAGGGAGATGAATGGAAAACTACATTCAAGACTACATAAGGGCTCTATAAATGGTTGGTTATGCCCTTTGGACTTAACAATACTCCAAGAACCTTTATGAGGTTGATGAATGAGGTGTTGAAGGACTACATAGGCAGATTTGTAATTATGTACCTAGATGATATCCTAATTTTCAGTAAGACCAAGGAGGAACACCTCCAACATTTGCAGATTGTGATGAAGAAACTTCATGAGGAGAAGTTGTCCATTAATTTGGAAAAATGTGAATTTATGAAGC
>MU227525.1:13525-28347 GCA_018584345.1 Thuja plicata
TTTCTAGTTAGAAGGTGATAGGCCGATATTAGTGGTTTTGAACGTTTTATCTAACCATTTGAACTAATGCAATGACCTATTGAGTGTTTGTGTTGATTCTGACAGGTACCCATTTACACACACACAATGACAAGTCTGTCAACCATGAAGAATGCTCCTCCAGTTGTGTTCTTCCTGTCATCTAAATTTCTAGCCCAATCAACATCTGTATAGACTTAAAGCTCAAATTTACCCTTTTTTGTTATACCATAAGCCATAGTCCTTGGTGTTCTTTAGATATCTCAGAATTCTCTTGACAAAATTTATATGTGATTCTTTGGGATTAGCAGAGAATCTTGCAACTATTCGAATTGCATGTGCTATATCTGGTCTGGTATGAAAAACATACATTAGTTCGCCAATCATTGATCTATACAAGTTTTGATTTATCTCATTTAATTTGTCTTCTTTTGTCAGTTTACATTCGGTTGCCATAGGTGTTCCAACGGGCTTGGAATCTTCCATTTTGAAAATCTTCAACACTTCCTTGATGTATTTGGATTGAGTGATATATATGCCTTCATTTTTTTGAAGAATCTGTAGACCAAGAATGAATTTGATCTCCCCAAGCATAGACATTTCAAACTCTTTGCTCATTTCATTAGCAAAGGATTTACATAACATATCATTACCCCAAAATATGATATCATCAACAAATATTTCAGCAATCAGAATATTATCATCAGTATCTTCTGTTAAATACAGATTTTTATTTTCACTTGTTCTTACAAATCCAATGCTTATGAGATAGGAGTGAAGTCTTTCATACCAGGATCTAGGTTCTTGTTTCACTCCATACAAGGATTTATGTAGTCTACATACCATGTTTCTCTTGTCTGGATCAACAAACCCTTCTGGTTGTTCAATGTATACCTCTTCTACCAGTATTCCATTTAGGAATGCAAATTTGACATCCATCTGGTATACCTTGAATCCTTTGATTGCAACATAACCAAGTAGTATTCTAACTCCTTCTAGTCTAGCAATGGGTGCAAAGGTTTCTCCATAAACAATTCCTTCTTCTTGTACATACCCCTTGCATACTAACCTTGGTTTGTTTCTTCTGACTTCTCTATTCTCATTCAACTTGTTTCTGAATATCCATTTGGTACCGATGACATTCTTATCATCTAGTCTTGGTACTAGTGTCCATGTCTTGTTTTTCTCAATCTGTTCTATTTCCTCATTCATAGCATTTACCCATTCTTCATTTTCAAGTGCAGTATAAACATATTTAGGCTCAAAATCACAAATTAAACATCTAGTATCTAGTGACTTACTTCTTGTTCTCATTCCAACCTTCTTGTCTCCTATGATATGATTTTGTGGATGATGTCTTCTGACATGCTTGGAAAGTTTCAGTTTAGCTCTTTGTCCATCATTTTGATCATCATCTTGACCTTCATTCTGATCTCCATTGCTCAAAACATCATCTTGAGTATTTTCCTAATTTTTGGTAATTGCAACCTGATGCTTAGGTGCAATGTTCTATTTCTCGGGAGCGATACACTATTTCTTGGGTAGAGTGTCAGGTTCTTCAGTGTAAACAAACCTATTGTAGTCTTCTGGTTCTTTTTTTCTTTCCTCATCATTTTTCTCTGCATATTCATCTATTTTGACATTTTCACTTTCAATGATCTTGTTAAGATATTTATAAGCCTTTTTTTTAGTGGAATACCCTAGAAAGATACCTTCTTCACGTTTGGAGTCAAGCTTTCCATTTCTACCATCTTTCAAAATATAACATTAACTTCCAAATATTTTGAAGTAACTTACATTGGGTGTGTAACCATACCATAGCTCATAGGGTGTCTTCTTTGTGTCCTTCTTCAATTGTACTTTGTTCAATGTATAGATAGAAGTACTGACAGCTTCCCTCTAGAAAGGTTGAGTGATTCTTTTCTCAATCATCAGTGTTCTTGCACCATCAACAATGGATCTGTTTCTTCTTTCAGCAATCCCATTTTTTTGTGGTGTTCTTGGTGGAGAAACTTGTCTTTTAATTCCATGCTCATTGAAAAATTTAGTGAATTCATCTGAAATAAATTCCCCTCCTCTATTTAATATTAAGCATTTCAATTCCTTACCACTTTTTTTTTCTACCATAGTTTTATATCATTTAAACATCTTGAAGGCTTCTAATTTATCTTTTAGGAAGATAACTAAAATCATTCTAGAATAATCATCTACAAAGAGAATGAAATACCTATCACAATATTAACTCTTTGTCCTCATGGGTCCACATAGATTAGTATGGACTAATTATAGAATTGTATTAGATGTATGCGATTTTCTCTTGAAACTAGACTTTGTCATCTTACCTTTTTGACAATTCTTACACATGATATGCTCAGGTTTTGACATGCTCGGTAAGTCTCTTACTTTAATTTTATTTTTTATCTTTATCATGTTGTCAAAATTCACATGACATAATCTCTTATGCCATAACCATATGTCTTCATTTCTATCCATTAAACAAGTGGTGTTAATGTCATCAAGATAGAAAAGGTTACCTTTTGTCTGTTCACCAGTTCCAATCAACCTTCTTGATTCATTGAAGATCTTTGCCTTCTTATTTTCAAATGCTACTCAGTGACCTATGCTATTCAACTGTGAAACACTCAATAGATTATAATTAAGTTCTTTTACCCAGTATGCATTTTCACATTTGATCAAGTTATTCTACATTATGGTTCCTTTACCTTCAACTAGACAAGGTGTGTGATTACCTATTCTTACTGAACCACCATTATAGTACTCAAAAGTTTCAAACTTTTGTTTATCACCAGTCATGTGGTGAGTGCAGCTACTATCTATAATCTAGACATAATTCTTACTAACCTTAGATATGAGTGCAGTCTCAACATACCTTTCTTCTTCTTCATATGAATCATCCTTCATGGCTATAAATACCATCTCAATGTCTTCATCAGATTCAGTTTCAGTGTCTCCAGCTCTGTTCTTAGATAGGTAACACGCTTTCTTTCCTTTGTCCTTGTAGTCTTGGGTATCTCTTCTGTCAGATTTTTGGTTGCTTTGGTAATCTCTGTTATCACCTCTATCAAACTTCTTTTCATATGTTCTATCATTACTTCTGTCATCTTTTCTTCTGTTAGGACATCTTGCAACAAAGTGTCTAACCTCTTTACACTTAAAACATACAAGTGTAATTTACCTTTGTATCTACCTTTTTCTCTTTGCAATCTTCTAGCCATTCATGCTTCAATCTCATCAAGATCTTGGTCATCACTATCACTTTCATTATCATTCCTCATAGTGTGTTTTTGACTTGATTTACTTATTTTCAAAGAATATTTGAATGCAGACTCTATAGATGGTAAGACACTATTATCAAAATTATTCATCTCAAATGAAATTAGTCTACCAATTTGACTATCTAGGGTAACATTATTGTTTGTAAATGCTCTCATTTATTGTATAGAAGATACTGTAATATTATATACATGCAGTAAGGTTCTTAGGATTTTACTTACCACTGTCTCTTCTTCAAGTACACCTCCAACTCCTCAGATGGCATTGACTATCTCTTTTATTCTACAGCTATACTGAGTGATATTTTATCCCTCTTTCATCCTTAGGTCATCAAACCTCCCTCTTAGGATTTATTCATTGGATCTTAGTACATTAGCATCTGCTCCATGTATCGGCTTTAATTTATTCCACATTTTCTTTGCAGAGGTGCAGGTTTTGACATCTTCAAACTCAGCATCAGAGAGTGAGGAAGCAAGCTCTATCATCATGCAATTATGCTCATTCTTTTCTCTCAATTGATCAAGTTTTTGAAGTCCTGTAGGAAACTATTTAGTATCTAAGTATTGAGTAACATCATTTCCAATACCTGATAGGTGGAGCCTTAGTCTACTTTTCCATGATGCAAAGTAATCTTTGTTCAACTTGGGCACATCTCATTTGTTCATCTTGTGATCTTTTGCTTGAGCTGTTCAAATCCCTTTCTAAGCACACAAGCTCTGATACCAATTATTAGAATAACTAAGAGGGGTGGGGGGGGTGAATCAGTGGCCTAAAAAATATTTCAATAAATTAACCAAAAAACTTAGTACCACAATATTAAGCCTCTATTTATCTTCAGTCATAGAAGATGAATGCCTTGAAATAATCTTAACAAATAACTACTTCTCAGAGTTCACTATTTAAACCTTATTCTTACTGTTTACCTATTAGCAGTCTTTCATTTACTAAAATACAGTAAATTACTTAGTGTATACTGATCAATCTAGATTTAGTTATGTGTAATGCAAAACACTAAAGTAATGACTCATAAACACATTGACACATGGATTTTTAACGTGGAAACCCTGTAAGGGAAAAACCACTTGGGATCGGTAACCCAAAATTTTCACTCTTCTGAAGTGAGCTTGGTGAAGAGCCAACCCTATTAAATGTTACAAACACACTGTTCAGTGTGACATTGTTAGAGGATTTAAATAGAATAGTTTTTCACTTGATATCAGGCATCTTTATGCTACCTTCTATGACCAAACCTACTATAGTTTGTCAATTGGTATCTAGCATATCTATGCTATCTTCATGATCAAAATTTTGATACTCCTTGGGATGTATCTCAATATAGAAAGGATTGTTAAGTCCTGCTCAGTTAAGAGACTTTCTGATCCAATGGTTAAATTGAAATAGTAGATGATTTGTTCACATATACAACTATAGACTTGCAGATTTTTAGATCTATTGTAAGCTCATAATACCTTTCTGATCAATGTATCCTTTCAATAACTTTGATCCACTTATTTTTTCTTGATGATGCTGTTCTTTGTTGCTCGGTGTTCACAAAATTAGCTTTGTTCTTAAGCTTGATTGATCAGTACTGATTAAAGTCTTTCTTCATCAGTTTCTCTTCAACCTCCTCTTCTCTATTCACTCCCCTAATTCATAATGAATTAGATTGTATCTTTATAGACATGGTTTCCCCATTTCTTAGTTCTTTAATTTCTTGTTCTTAGCGTGATCCGCAATTCTAGCCAATATTTCTTTAAAGCTTTACTTCAGTTTTATCCCATAGATTTCTCCTTGAAAACTGGAATAAAATAGCTTTAAATCTTTCTCTTATCTCTGGCTTTAACTTGTTAATGAAAATAATGTTAACAACCAGTTAACTCCTTTAGCTCTTGCCAGCTAAGTTTTTTGTCATTTCTGAACTTCAGTTATTTTCGGTGTTTTAACTCCTTGTTAGCTTCGGTCAACACTTCAGTTCTCCTTGGGTATCTCCATCAGGGTTGTCTATTTGTCAGGGTTGTCTGTTTGTCGGGTAACACTTTTTGTCCTGCCCATTGGTAATACTTGTGATTCTTCTCATTGGTAATGCTTGTCGGGTTTCTTGCTTAGGTATCACTGTGACTTTCTTCTCGGGGCTCTCTATCTGTCAATGTGCATTGTCCATCAGTATTTGTTGTCAATTTGTGAATATTGAACTTTTATGCATTAATTGATAACATAACCTTTATCTCTCTGGTTCTTTGAATTCTTTGACACTTTGTATATATCCAATTAGATTATATCAAGTTGACATCAATGACAATACAATCCATTAACTAATTTAATGTCTTGGAATATCTTTCTACATTTCGGTGATCATCAACTTAAAATCCTTAAACATTCAATCAGTTATGGTTCATCAGATGCATGTCTCTTGATTCCTCTTTTGTTGAAAAATTTATTGAACTCATTAGAAATGAATTCACCTCCTCTATCAAATATTAGGTACTTTAGTTTCTTTCCTATTTCCTTCTCAACTCTGGCAAAGGTACCACTTAAAATTTTGAAAAGCATCTGATTTTCTTTGAAAAACATAATAGTCATCATTCTGGAATGATCATCAACAAATAGAATGAAATAATTATCTCCCGTGTAACTTTTTTTTCCAATTGGTCCACATAGATCAGTATGCACTAACTCCAAGACTTCTTCAGTATTGTAATTCTTGCTCTTGAAACTAGTTTTTCCCATCTTCCCAATTTGACATTGTATGCATATTGCCAATTCAGATTTCTTCAAAATAGGAATACCTCTTACTCTTTTGTTCTTTCTTATGTTGACCACATTATCAAAATTCACATGACACAATATTTTATGCCATCACCAAATTTCTTCTACTTGTACAATAAAACATGAACTTTCAGTGAGATCAAGATAGAATAGATTACCTTTTTCTTTGCTTGCCAGTTCCAATTAGGTTTCCTTTACCATCCAAGAGCTTGGCCTTACCATTCATGAATTCTACCTTGAAACCAATATTATTCAGTTGTCCTACACTCAGTAGATTACACCTCAGTCCTTCAACCCAATTAGCATTATCACATTTGATTCCTTCAGTTAGAGAAATACAACCTTTACCTTTCACATAGCAAGGTTCATTATTTCTGAATCTGACACTCCCACCATCATAGCTCTTAAGATGTTCAAATTTTGTTTTATCACCAGTCATGTGGTGAGAAAAACCACTATTAATTATCCAAGTGTCATTAACATGAGATAAAAGTGCAGTATTTTCATTTTCTTCATTATCTGACTCATCCTTGATAGCAATGTAAACCATTTCATCTTCATCTTCATCACTATCAAAATATTTTGCAATATAACAAGATTTCTTACCTTTTTCCTTGTAGGTTTTGTGACTTTTGAAATATTTATTGCCTTTGTACTTGTTGAAATTTCTCTCATATTTGTCTTCTTTGTTTGGTCACATAGCAGCAATGTGCCCAACCTCGTCAAATGAAAAAAAACAATGGTATTCTTCCTTTGTATTTTTTTTTCCTTTGGCAACTCTCTTTGCAAGTAGTGCTTCAATGATTTCTAGATCTTCATCATCACTATCATTTTCAATCTATTTTCCTTTTGAGTTTCTATCCATCTTACCAAGGCTTAATTTAGCTTTGAATGCAGACTCAAAATTGCTAGGATTAGGAGAATAATTGTCAAAATTGTCTAACTCAAAAGTTGTAAGCCTTCCAACCAATGCATCTAGAGTTATATCATTACTACACCTTATCTCTTGAATAGATAAAACTCTAATTGCATAGATAGGAAGTAAAGTTATTAATACCTTAATAACCATTGTTTTGTCTTCAATCTGTCCACCAACAGCACTGCCACTTTTCTTGATTCTTTCACTATATTTTGTAATGTCTTCTCCTTCTTTCATTTTCATCTAATCAAACTAACCTCTATGAGTCTCTGCTTTGGCTCTCTTAACTTTTTAATATCCTCCATGGATATCATGTAGTTTCTTCCACATATCATAGGCAGTAGGGCAATCCTTGACTTCATCAAATTTAATATCTGAGTGAAGAAGCTATATCAATCATCATCATGTTATGATTCTTCATGTTCACCATCTGATCCATAGACATAGGTCTAGGTGGTTCCACATACTTTTAGTCCAAGAATTGCAAACCAGTATCTCCAATAGTAGATAGATGTAGCCTCATCAACTATTGCCATGTAGGAAAGTTGTCTTTGTTAAGCTTGGAGATCTCCCTTCTGTAAGACATATTTAATCTTTAGATTAGGCCTTGAAACCTTCCCTGAAATCACCAAACAACTCTAATACCAATTGTTGGAAATGAATTGAGTAACTAAGAAGGGAGGAGTGAATCAGTTACCACAAAAACAAATCCAAGTCCCTTAGATGTCTTAATCAAACTTATCACTCTACTCGGTTAATAAAATATATTATGTTGTTACTCAGTTAACAAAGAAATCTTAAGATATTAAATGTGATTAACCTTTAGTGATTAAGTGTGAAAACATAAAGCATAAAGAAAATAAAAGGTACATAGATGACACCAAGATTTACTGTGGAAACCTAATTTGGGAAAACCACCAATTGAAACGAGTTAATATTTTTCACTCTTCTGAAGTGAGCATTGTTAGGAGCCAACCCTGTTAAAGGTTACAAAACACAATTTTAGGTGTGACCCTATTAAAGGATTTAATCACCTTGTTAGGAGTGGCCTTGTTAGAGGCTTTCATACACTTCAATGTAGAAATGCCACCTTGTGAGAGGATTTATCAAAGACTGTTAAGTCTACCCTGTAAAGAGATTTGGATCACTGCTACAATTGTTAGAGAGTAACAATGAGTTGACCTGATTGAAAAATCAATTAACTTTGCAGATTCAAATCTTTGTTATGGCTTTAACTAGATCCTCACTGATCAAATATTATTTTGCAGGTCGGTCTAGATATTTTGTCCTTAATCAAAATTCCTTCTTACTTCACCTTCACTCTTCATATCAAAAAAATCTTCCACATATTCAATCAAAACTTGACCTTGTTATCAGCTAATTCTTTTCTTCAATTAATTACAGAATAACATTAAGCATTAACACATTCAGATAAGACAAGATAGAACACAACAATTTTGGTTACGGGGAAACCAAATAGGTAAAAACCCCTGTGGGAATTAGCACCCACAAAGAACTGTACTTGAGTATAATTATCCCTGTTAGGAGATCTTGCAACCCTGTTAGGAGTTGTTCTTTACAATGTAATAAGTACAATGACTTGGTTAAGGGTCTGACCCTATTGATGAAATGTAACTGATTGAATGTTTGATAATGTTAAGTTGAAGATGATGCAAGACATTAAATCAGTTAATGGTTTGTATTGTCATTGATGTCAACTTGATATCATCTGTACGGTCATGTACATAATGCCAAAGACTTCAGAGAATAAATGTAACAGAGATTATGCTTTTACCAATGCATAAAAGTCAAGTATTCACTAAGTGATAGACAACACTGACAGAGTGCACACCATCGGTAAAGGCAAAGAATAAAAGTCATAGTGATACCCGATGAGCAGAAGACAGTGTTGCCCGATGAAGCAAAATCACAGGATGCCCAACGAGCTGAAAATAGAGATGCCCAATGAGAAAAATCCAATGATGCCCAATGGACAGAGTTCCCAAAGCTGACTGGCCAAGTTACATAGATGGAACTAGGAGTTGTCACCGATGACTAACTACAGAGTTGACTGACAGAATAGAGAGTTCAGAAAATGATAAAATATCTAGCTGGCAGAGTTTAAGGATAGACTTAACTAGTTGTTTTATTTGTTTTATACGAACAAAGTTAAGTAATTAATTTAAATAATATTTGTATATTTGGAAAGAAGATAACTACAAGATAAATTAGGAGTTAAAGCTGTAAATCAAATTGGCTAGATTATTTTTCATGCCAAGAATCAAGAATCAAGAATCAAGAATGAAGGAATATCATGTCTATATAAGAGACAAGCATAATTTATTTCCATAAGAAATCACATACATGGGAAGGGGAGTGAATAGAAAGAGGATGATGAAGAGAAAATGATGAAGGATAACTTCATACAGTCCTGATCAATCAAGCTAAAGGAGAGCTAAAGAATTCTACAAACACCGATGAATAGTGAAGCACAACATCACAGAGAAGAAAGTATGGAGCACAAATAATTGAATTGATACATTGATTAGAGAGGTAATGTACTTAAATAGATATGAAAATCTATAATTCAAGTTACATTAGAAATAGGTCATAGTGTTTCAGTTTAACCATTGAAGCATCAAGTCTCTTAATAGAGCAGGACTTAACCGTCTTCTACAATTGAGGTATATCCTAACAGATTTCCAAAAAGGTTGATTCATAAAAGTAGCATTGGAATTGCATAAAGCCTATTGACAGCCTAAGAAGAAGGTTGATTCAAGGATGGTAGCAAGATTTTCCTAAAGCCTATTGAAAGTCTAAAAAGGTGGTTGATTCAAGGATGGTAGCAAAATAGATGCCAGATACTAAGTGAAAACCTCTATGTATAAAATCCTCTAACAAGGTCACACCTAATAGTGTGTTTGTAACCTTTAACATGGTTGGCTCCTAATAAGGCTCACTTCAGAAGAGTAAAAATTTGGGGTACCGGTCCCAGTGGTTTTTCCCTTAACAGGGTTTGTATGTTAAAATCCATGTGTTATGTGTGTATGGTTTATTACTTTACTATTTTACATTTCACATATGCATTTCTGGATTGATTGGTATACTCTGCATATTTACTGAGTATCGGTAAATAGTTTTACTACTTATTGGTTATCAAGGAGAATAAGGATAGACAAGGTAAACCGACATACAGTTAATTATTATAAGTATTGCATGGCATGCATCTTGTCAGGACTTAATAATCTAAGGTGTATTGATTGGTGGTTAAAGTTTAAAGGATAAAAATTTGATGCCACTGATTCACCCCCCCTCTCATTTATTACTAACAATTGGTATCAGAGCTTCTGTGCTTAAAAGGAAGGTTTCAAGACCTAAGTAAAAGATCACAAGATGAATAGAGGAGATGTGCCCAAGTTGAACAAAGACAACTTTGCTTCATGGCTAAGAAGGATAATAATCCACTTATCAGGTATTGGTAATGATGTTACTCAATACTTAGATACTAAATATGTGTTACCTACATGACCATTGACAATAGATCAATTGAGAGAGAAGCATGAGCATAACTGCATGGTTATAGAGCTTTCTTCCTCACTCTCTGATGCTGAATTTGAAGATGTCAAGGACTACAAAACTGCAAAGAAAATGTGGGACAAATTGAAGCTTGTACATGGAGGTGATACAAATTTTCTGAGAGCCAAGGCAGAAAGACTTAGAGGAAATTTTGATGATCTCAGAATGAAAGAAGGAGAAAAAATCACACAGTACAACATAAGAATAAAAGAAGTAGTCAATGCTATACGAGGTGTTGGAGGTACACTTGAAGAGGAAACAGTGGTAAGTAAAATTTTAAAAACCTTATTGCCTATATATGCTATTAGAGTTTCTACTATTCAAGAAATGAGAGCAGTATCAAACAATAAAGTTACTCTTGATAGATTAATTGATAGACTGATTTCATTTGAGATGAATAACTTTGACAATAGTGTCTTACCAAATTTAAAGTCTGCATTTAAGTCTTTTATGAAAATAAGAAAATCCAATCATAGATACTCATCTAGAAGGGACAGTGAAAGTGAAAGTGAAGAAGAAGATCTAGATAAAATAGAAGCACTCATGGCAAGGAGAATGCAAAGAGGAAAAGGTACATACAAAGGCAAGTTACCACTTGTATGCTTTAATTGTAAAGAGATTGGACACTTTGCTGCAAGATGTCCCAATAGAAGAAAAGATGACAGATCTTTTGAGAAGAAATATGATAGAGGTGATAACAAAGATTACAGAGGTTACTGACGATTAGAAAGAAAGGACCCAAGACTACAAGGATAAAGGCAAGGAGGCTAGCTACCTAGCTACTTGCAAAAATGAAGATAATGACACCAAACTTGATGATGACATTGAGATGGTATTTGTAGTTGTGAAGGATGATTTAGATGAAGATGAAAGGTATGAAGAAACTGCACTCATATCTAAGGTTTGTAAGAATGACATCTGGATTATAGATAGTGGCTGCACTCACCATATGACTGGTGACAAAGAAAATTTTAACACTTTTGAATATTATAATAGTGGTAGACTAAGAATGGGAAATGATACACCTTGTCCAGTTGAAGGTAAATGAACAATAATGTTGAATAACTAGATTAAATGCTTATTGGGTAAAAGGATTGAATTATAATCTGTTGAGTGTTTCTCAGCTGAATAATTCAGGTCATAGAGTAGTATTTGAAAACAAGAAGGCAAAGATCTTCAATGAATCAGGAAAACTGATTGGTACCGATGAATAGACTAAAGGTAACTTATTCTAATTGAATGATACTAAGACCACTTGCTTAATGACTAGAAACAAATACATATGGTTGTGGAACAAAAGATTGTGTCATGTGAATTTTGACAACATGGTGAAAATAAGTAGAAGAAGTGTAAGAGTCTTACCGACGATGACAAAGCCAGACAACATCATGCGCAAAAACTGTCAAAAGGGTAAAATGACAAAGTCTAGTTTCAAAAGTAAAACCCATACATCTGATGATATTCTAGAATTAGTCCATACTAATTTATGTGGACCTATGAGGACAGAGAGTTATTATGGAGATAGATATTTTATTCTCTTTGTTGATGATTACTCTAGAATGATGACAGTCATGTTTCTAAAAGAAAAATTTGAAGCATTCAAGATGTTTAAATGGTATAAAGCTATGGTAGAGAAACAAAGTGGTAAGGATCTAAAATGTCTGAGATCAGATAGAGGAGGAGAATTTATATCAGATGAATTCACTAATTTTGGTAATGAGCATGGTATAAAAGATAGGTTTCTGCACCAAGAACACCACAGCAAAATGGGATTGCTGAGAGAAGGAACAAATCAATAGTTGATTGTGCAAGAACACTGATGATAGAAAAGGACATCACCCAAATCTTCTGGAGGGAAGTTTTCAGCACTACTATTTATACACTTAACAGAGTACAATTGAAGAAGGACACAAAGAAGACACCTTATGAGCTATGGTATGGTAAAACACTCAATGTAAGTTACTTCAAAATATTTGGTAGTCAATGTTATGTCTTAAAGGATGATAGAAATGGAAAGCTTGATGCCAAAAGTGATGAAGGTATTTTTCTGGTGTATTCTACCAAGAGCAAAGCTTTTAAATGTCTAATCAAGGCTTCTAACAAAATAGTTGAAAGTGCAAATGTGAAGATTGATGAATTTGTAGAAAAGAATGAGCTAAAAAGCACAAAAGAACCAGAAGACTATAATAAATTTGTATATTGTGAAGAACCCATAGCTCTACCTAAGCAACAGTGCTTAATTCTAGAACAAAAAAATGTTGCAACCGATGGTCAGAATGCTGTTACCAACAATCAAGAAAATGATCAAGATAATGTGCAAGGTAATGAAGATCAAGCTGATACACAAAGAGCTGTACCTATAATTGCAAGATATGTAAGAAGGAACCATCGAGAGGACCAGATCATAGGAGATAAGAAAGCTGGTACAAGAATAAGAACTAATTCTTTAAACTCAAATTGCTTAATTTGTGAGTTTGAGCCAAAATTTGTCAATGCTACACTAGATAATGAAGAATGGATTAGTTCTATGAATGATGAGATTGAGTAGATTGAGAAGAAAAAAACATGGTCACTTGTGCCAAGACCTGATGACAAGAATGTCATCGGTACAAAATGGATATTCTGGAACAAGCTGAACGATAATGGAGGAATCACAAGGAACAAAGAAAGACTAGTATGCACGGGGTATGCACAAGAGGAAGGTATAGACTATGGAGAAACCTTTGCACCCATTGCTAGGATAGGAGTAAGAATACTAATTGCTTATGCTGCATACAAAGGATTCAAAGAATATCAAATGGATGTCAAGTCAGCATTCCTAAATGGAATACTTGAAGAAGAGGTATACATTGAACAACTAGAAGGGTTTGTAGATATAGACAAGAGGAACATGGTATGTGTTGGAGATTTGATTCTGAACAGTTGATTGATTGTATGTTTGTCATTGATGACAACATATAATACACAAAAGTACTTCTGTATGTACTTATCCATATGATGAAATGAATACTTGTGTGGATAGATACATGTTTTTGACATGTTTATTATGCTATGTTCATACAAGCAGACCTAGATATGATGTTCTAGTAAAGATATGTAATTTTGTTATTGACGGTTATAGTTCTAGAGGAATAACGGTTTGAGGCCAACGTATGTAACATGTTTATTGAGTTGCACCAATCTTTAGGATATGTGTGTGTATATTCATGATGAGTTATGAGTTGTTGATATTAATCTAAGGGCGCCAAATATATTTCAAGAAGATTACAAAGTTATGGTTAAATTGGTGAAGCCGACTTAGTGAAGCGACACATCTATTAAGTTTATACTTGCGTAGCTGTAATTATGCTTGCGCACTTAGTAGAGCCAACAAGAATATTGTGAAGAGTCATCTAACAGGTCCCATGATCTCATACTTGGATTATGTACTTATAGATGGTCATTTGTGATAAGAAGAGTTGCGAAAGCCAAAGATTAGAAAAGCAGAGCAGAATGTTAAAGAAACAAAGCTATATTTATCATATGTTGATAATATAGATATTGAAGTAGAAGCTTTCAGAACACAGAGAAGATTGTTGTAGTGCTTTACAAGAGGTTTGTATGCAATGAAAATACATGCAGCTGCACAATAAGTCAAAACATGCAAACACAAGATATACTAATAAATCAAAGCATGTAAAGAACTTGAAATACAACTACATTTTCACTACAACCTCCGATGAGCTAAAACAAGTGCACCCAAGACTTGTTTGATTTGCTCTTAGAGATTTTGTGGGTGCGCTCTCCCAACACAATGCAATAAATCCCACTATGATGCAAGCTACAAGATGGTGAAGGGATTGAGAACAAGTATGAGGAACTTGCCCCAAGCTTCACATGATGAAGATTGAGAATGAAATAGTGAATCTAGAATGAAGATACAAGATGAAATAAACTAAGATTGATTTCCATTACCTAACATGTAATATCTAGGTGATCTAATGCTCAAAGAAGCTAAATAGAATGAATACTAAGAAATTCTCAAGAAAATGCTCTAAAATCCAATCAATAGCTAGTTACTCTCACAAAAACTAGTTCTCATTAGTTGCAAATGAGGAGTGAGGCCTCCGTTTATGGATTTGCTATGAAAATGGAGGGCTAGGATTAAGAGGTGGAAAATGAGTGGCTGAGATTGAGGGTTAGGTAGGGTTTTGGTGGGAGTGAAGGAGATTAAGAGGAAAAAGGAATGAGTGGCTAGGATTAAGTGGTT
>MU227525.1:30845-53930 GCA_018584345.1 Thuja plicata
CAAGCATTGCAAGACTAGTTGACACAATTTGCAGGGAATGTGTTATGGGTAAACATGTAAGGAGTTCCTTCAGAAGCAAGCAGACCTCAGCTAAAAACAAGTTGGACTTAGTGCATACAGATTTATGTGATCCTACTCAAACAAGATCATACTATGGTGAAAGGTACTTTGTTTTGTTTGTTGATGATTTTTCTAGGATGATGTGGGTTGCATACTTAAAGGAGAAGTCAGAAGCCTTTGAGAAGTTCAAAATATCCAAAGCTCAGGTTGAGAATGAATCTGGACTAAAACTGAAATGTTTAAGATAAGATAGAGGAGGAGAATTCATCTCTGACCACTTTTATGACTACTGTGAAGAACATGGAATAAAAAGGCAGTTGAGTGCCCCTAGAAAACCTCAGCAAAATAGAATTGCAGAAAGGAAAAATAGGATTATACTTGATACAACTCGCACCATGATGATTGAAGGAAAAGTGACACATACCTATTGGAGAGATGCAGTGAACACAACAGTGTATACCATCAATAGAACCCAATTGAGACTAGGTGTGGACAAGACACCCTATGAACTTGGGTTTGGTAATGTACCCACAGTAAAATACTTTAGAATATTTGGTAGCAAGTGCTACATCAAGAGAGATGACAGTATTGGAAATTTTGATGCTAGAAGTGATGAAGGTATTTTTCTTGGTTACTCTAAAAAAAGAAAAGCTTACAGATGTTTCAATTTGAGATTAAAGAAGATAATTGAAAGCACGCATGTTAAGATTGATGAGAAGTTTATGATTCAAGAGAGGTACTATGAATATGCACCTTTGATCGAAGAAGAACCCAGACTTAACAACAAAGATACTATGATTGAAGAAATGTTTGATTGCATTAATGTCTCATGCAATGACCCTGATTCAAGCAATGAAGAACCACAGATTACAGAGGAAGAAGTCACACCTAAGGTTCCTAATTTTACATCCAGATACCACTCTAAAAATGATATCATTGGAGATCATAGCAGCAGTGTTTTGACTAGATCAAAAACAAAGAGTCTAACAGTGGATGAAGAGGTATGTTTACTTTCATAGATTAAAACTTTAAGTGTTGAAGATGCTTGTAATGATTCTGATTGGAAGAATGTAATGAAAGAAGAACAAGATTAGATAATGAAGAATGACACATGGGAATTGGCTCCTAGACCAAGTGACAAAAATGTTATTGGAACAAAGTGGATTTTCAAAAACAAAATGAATGAAGAAGGTACAGTAATAAGAAACAAAGCAAGATTAGTATGTAAAGGATATGCGCAGAGAGAAGGAATAAACTACACTGATACATTTTTCCCTGTGAGCAGACTGGAAGCCATAATTTTTTTTTTGGCATATGCAACATTAAAAGACTTTAAAATTTATCAAATGGATGTCAAATCAGCCTTTTTGAATGGTGACTTAAAAGAAGAAGTCTACATAGAACAGCCTGAAGGATTTAACCTTTCAGATAGACCAGACATGGTATACAGACTGAAGAAAGCACTTTATGGACTTAAACAGGCCCCAAGAGCGTGGTATGAGAGACTAGATGGTTATCTCACCAAGATTGGATTCAAGAAAGGAGTAGCAGATTGAAACTTGTTCATAAGAGAAACACCTGATGGATTACTATTAATTGCCATATTTGTTGATGACATTATCTTTGGAGGTAATGACAAGCTTAGTTTAACATTTGCAAAATAAATGCAGAATGAATTTGAAATGAGCATGATTGGTCCTATAAAATACTTTTTAGGACTGAATGTAAAACAGACAAATAAAGGAATATTCATTAATCAGTCAAAATATGTGAAGGAAATATTGAAAACTTTCAAGATGGAGAATTGCAAGCCAGTATGCACTCCTATGATCATAGGAAGTAAACTTTTGAAAGATGATGACTCTACAACAGTTGATAAAACATTGTAAAAATCTATGATTGGAAAGCTTATTTATCTAACTCAATCAAGACCGGACATATCTAATGTAGTTGGCATTATTAGAAGATTTGCAGCTGAACCCAAGCATAATCACCTAATGGCAATCAAGAGGATATTTAGATATCTTAAGGGAACTATAGACTATGGTTTATGGTATCCTAAATCTAAGAATACACAACTTCATGTATATACTGATGTAGATTGGGCAGGTTGTATTGATGACAGAAAGAGCACTTCAGGAAGAGCAGTATTTCTTGGAGAAAGGTTGGTATCTTGGACAAGCAAGAATCAAAACTATATTTCTCAGTCAACGACAGAGGCATAATATGTTGCAGCAACACTGAATTGTACAACAATTGTTTGGATCAAGCAGATGGTTAAAGACTTTGGTATTCAAGTTGACTATCCTATTGTTATTCATTGTAATAACACCATTACTATTAACATGTCTAAGAACCCTGTGATGCACACAAAGACAAAACACATAGAGATCAAGTATCATTTTCAGAGAGAAAAAGTTGCAGACAAGGAAGTGAAATTGGACTATGTAAGCACAAAAGATCAGTTGGTAGACATTTTCATGAAGCCTTTAACAAAGGATAATTTTGAGTATCTAAGGGAGAAGTTGGGAGTCATTCCCTCTCCTAAGTCTAATTAAAGAAAGAAGCAAGTACATCAGTCCTGTGTGACTGATGAATGGTTGACTACTCTACTTCTGGAGTAGTACCTGTGCATAGTGGTTTATGACACCCTTTGCCATTGATTTCAATGGGGGAGTATGTAATAAAAACAAGGAACACAAACAAAGAGCTAAACAAGGAACACATACAAGGATTTTATACTCTGGGGGAGTATACAGATAAAACATAGTCTATGTAATTGCAACAGTGTAGATGAATTTTTGATGAGGATATTGAGAAGATTATAAAAGAAAGAAGACACCATGAACAGAAGTTAGTTGTTTTTATCATATGTTTCCATCAATGCCAAAGGGGGAGATTGTTGGAGATTTGATTTTGAATAGTTGATTGATTGTATGTTTGTCATTGATGACAACATATAATACACAGCAGTACTTCTGTATGTACTTATCCATATGATGACATGAAGACTTGCATGGATAGATACATGTTGTTGACATGCTTATTATGCTATGTTCATACACACAGACCCAGATATGATGTTTTAGTAAAGATATGTAATTTGGTTATTGATGGTTACAGTTCTGGAGGAATAATGGTTTAAGGCTGATGTATGTAATGTGTTTATTGAGTTGCACCTATCTTCAGGATATGTGTATGTATATTTATGATGAGTTATGAGTTGTTGATATTAATCTAAAGGTGCCAAACATATTTCAAGAATACTACAAAGTTATGGTTAAATTGGTGAAGCCGACTTAGTGAAGCGACACATCTATTCAATTTATACTTGCACACTTAGTAGAGCTGACAAGAATGTTATGAAGAGTCATCCAACAGGTCCCATGATCTCATACTTGGAGTATGTACTTATAGAAGGTCATTTGTGATAAGAAGAGTTGCGAAAGCCAGAGATTAGAAAAGCAGAGCAGAATGTTAAAGCAGCAGAGCTATATTTATCATATGTTGATAATATAGATATTGAAGTAGAAGCTTTCAGAACATAGAGAAGATTGTTGTAGTTCTTTACAAGAGGTTAAAGCATCGGTGCAAAAATGAAATTGATCAGACAAGTAGTGTCACAAACAATAGTTCACCTTATTGATACAGTGTGTATTAAATAACCAGAAGGTTGTAGCCTTCACTTGGATAGTGAGTCCTTGGACAGTGAGTCCTCCACCCCTAACAGGGTTATTTTAAAAGAATCCTAACAGGGTCAGACCCTTAACTAGGTCACTATACTACTGCATTGTAATGATCAACTCCTAATAGGTTTGAAAGATCTTCTAATAGGGATTACTATAAACAGTATAGTTCTTTGTGGGTACTAATTCCCACCGGGGTTTTTAGCATTTGGTTTCCCCGTAACCAAATTGATGTGTTGTGTAATGTGTTATCTGAATGTACATTTACTTTGTATCAATCTGGATTAATAAGTATAAGCTAAAGATTTAAAGTTGTTGATAACTGATTCACCCCCCCTCTCAGTTGTCCCTGAAGTATTCTAACAGTATGTAGACTTCACAAAGCCTTGTATGGATTAAAACAAGCTCCTAGATCCTGGTATGAATGAATTCATTCCTATCCAATAAGTATTGGATTCATAAGGACTAGTAATAATAGTAATCTTTATTTGAAAGAAGATACTGATGCTAACACTTTGATTGCTGAAATATTTTTTGATGATATCATATTTAGAGGCAATGATATGCTATGTGTTGGTACTCCTAAATTTGGAACAAATTTGGAGTGACCATGTTAAATTTTCAGACAAGCAAAAGTGAATACCCTTGAAAATTTGTGTAAGGCTCAGTTCGAGTGATTGAAAAAGGTGCCCGGATGATTCTCATAAGATAAAAATTGGGGAGAGGCTTCAATGCCTTTCATTTGAAATATGCAGTGGGTCCCAACTCTTGATTTCCAGTTCTGACATGTTTAGGGAGTAGTCATTTTGAGGGGGTCACCTAATTCTGAATCTTTGCTAATTGTCAATTTGCTGTCCGGAGCCTACTTTGCTGTTGAGTATCTTGCACCCAGTTGAGTTTCATAAGCCATCACTTTGGGAATGTGTTCCATGCATATCAAAGAACTTATGTTTTAGAGCTTAGGTCATTCTGAATCTGTTTGATAAGTTTTCATACTTCCCAAAGTTGGTTGATCATGAACTGTCTGCATTTTTTGTCTTGCCTAGAAATCTGAATAGCCCAGTTTGACATGTTATAACTTTTGACCAGTTGTTTAAATTGAGAAAATTCCTTTTGTAATGTGTTCCAGTGGTCACACACTCCATATTTTCTAGTCTGTAGATCTTTATGAAATCAAATGACAAGTTTTCAAGAACCATTCTGATAGTGATTAATGCTGATTTCCTGAGTCTTCAAGTACAAAATTGCTAAGTGACCCACTTTGGAGTCTTGAAAGTCTGTACCTGGGTGAAAATTTTGGATAATTTAGTTTTCCCTCATATTTTAAACATAGGAGTGTACCTACCCAAATATTTATAGACTCCTACCAATCCATTTATCCACTTTGCCAGAGCCTTTCCGTTTCCAATTTATTAAAGTTTCACTGAACTGCAGAATTCAGATTTAAATGGCATACTTTTTCCTTTCCCCATTTGCACCCAGTTCGAGGTCAGACATAATTGAATATGGATTTTCATTATAGACCTAGGAATGAACTCCTTTGAAGATTCCCAAGCCTTGAACAATCCGGTTGATCACTTTTCTTTGCCGATTCCGAACCCGATTTCTGCATATTTATTGTGTTTTGGTTCAGAAAGTGTTAAGGTGCTATCTTTGCAGATTGGTATCAGTTCAGTGGTTTGTTTTCAGAAGAAGGAAATTGAGGGGTCATGTTCTACATATCACATTCAATCAGGATCCAGAGGTTGAGTTTTTGAAAGATCTCTTTGATGACCCTATGAATCCATTTTCAGAGGGAAGTTTATTCAGCTTACAGTGCGGAAAGGTGTTAAGTTTCAGAATGGCCATTTTGTAAGAGTGATATCTTTCTGTTTGACAGAGTTTTCAGGATCTGATTGTGGGACCTTCTTCATTACATATGAATGTACTATATGGCTTGATGGCAAGGTTTCAGAATATGATTTTCTCATTTTGCAATGATCGAACTGAAAGGGATTTGTGATGATTCAACATTTGCACTTATGTAGTTTTCTGGAAGGCGAAGTTTACACTGTTATATTTAGTGCATGAAGATGAATTTGGCAAGCCCCTTCTGCATGTGTATTCAATGATGATCAATGAATCTTCTTGCCAAGTGTTGGGATTAGTTTACTAGTTTCAGTGAATTTTTAAAGGCAGCCCCAGAGGTCAGTTGCCATTAATGTGTTAAGTTTACAAAAATGTGAAAAGTTGTTAAAACACCGCCAGTTCAATGCTTCACTGTCCATTTGTGGTGGATCATTTTAAGTGACCAGGGTTACAAGTAATGGATACGGATAAGGGGCTCTATTTGCAACCTCAATTGTTGATGATTTTATTGCAATTGTCAATCTTGGATCTAGTCCAATTCACGGGTCTCTCTTTTTGGGATATTCGTTATCAAGGAACGTCAATGTGTCCGTAGATCAATAACGAATCAAAGTGAAAATTGGCACTGATCAGTGCTCATCCCAACTTAAATTTCTTTCTTTTTAAAGCCAAGTGATCGTTATTATTACATAGTAATCAAAGCACATACAGGGAGTCAACTCCTGGTAAAGTTTTAAGTTGATTTTAAATGCAAAAGACACATGTTAATGCATTGGTAAGAGATAAATTATGTTTGCATTAATGAACTATGAAAATAAGCCAGCAGCCTGTGTAGCATTTGGTGGAAGCAGGTTGGAGATTTTTAAAACACTCAATACAAACTACCTTGCAGTCCACCATTGTCAGAAGTCTGCGCAATATACATGGGGAGCAACAAGAGGAAAATGCTCAGACAATAAAGAAGCCTACACTGCCAGAGGAGGACTGACCAAAGACATCAAGTGCATAGTATTTTGCAAAGAGATGTCTGCGCAGACAAGGAGGATGTATCATGTTTTAAAACATTAAAATTGCAACCATGGAATGAGAAGAAACATTATGCCAGAAGAAATGCAATATGATTGTGCAAAGTTCCCGTAGCATTTGTAAGTGAAACTCACGCCATAGAAGGAGTTTTCCAGCACTATTTTTGGGGGAAAATGGATGCAATCTGCAGGTGTAAAACCAAATTCCGAGCCCTTCTACACAGACTAGTATGAAGGAATGTTGAGTTGTTTTGTTTTGACATTTGCATAGAATGAATGCCACGCCAGTAGTAGAAGTTGGAAGAGGGAAAGTTGCAGATTTTAATGCATTAAACCCAAACTACATTGCAAGCAAATGTCAGGCAGTCTGCGATAGGTATGAAGGAATGGTTTGATGTTTTGAAGAGTTTTTAAGGTGTATTTTACAGAAGTAGATCCACAACAAGGGGCGCCTTCACTTGTAAAACATGTTCATTGTCTTCGTTATTAAAGACATCATGCTATCAGTGAGCAGTTCTGCTCAAAAGGTCCCAGAAAATAAAAAAACTGTGCATTTCCTTTGTCCCACATTGGCTGGGCTATGGCGTTTTTTGATATTTATATGCAAAAACACTAAAATCCAATGTAAATAAGAAGCCCAGAGGCTCTTGGTGAGCTCCTAGGGGCTGGGGGTCGAATTTCAGAGGCCATACACAGTGTTTTAGCATGAATTTTGAAAATGACTTTGAACTATGAAATGAAATATCCCACATTCATCCGGGGAAGGCAAACTGAGGTCTTTATATACAAAAACAAGAACATATGACTTTGAAGTTGAAGAGGAGGCTATCTACGCGCGCCCAATCATCCGACTGCCTCAATTTCCGTGCCTGAAAATGAAGGAGATGAAATTTTGATGAAAATGAACACTTGCTGTTGGTCGCGAAGTCGCGAGATGTGCTTGGTCGCCCAGTCGCTGAAGGCTTCGGTCACCTAGTCGGGAGATAGTTTGAGGATAACTGCCAACATTCAGAGACCTGGCAACTGACTGCTAGCGGTTAGTCACGGAGTTGCCAGACATCAAAGTTGACCGCTGAGACTTGGCGACTAACCGCTAGTGGTTAGTCACAAAGTAGCCAGAAGGAGATGTTAGCTGTCGCAACATGGAGATTGCTGCGGGTCACGCAGTCGCGAGATGGACAAGCCGCTAGATTCCAATCGCTAGGTCACCCAGGGTTGAAGGTAGAGTTAAAAATTGCTTGCGACTTTGATTTCTTGGTTGTCGCATGGTCGCCAGATGAAACTAAGGTCAAAAGTGAGTTAAGCACAGTTTATGACAGCGAATAAGAGGGTGCCACATGTCAATATCTAGTGTTTTCTGGGAAAAATATGCATAAAATCTGAGATTTACAAAGACTTTAAAATGTGCACAGGGTTGATTTTAAAAGGGAATTTTAATATTTTTATTGCAAATCTTTATGTTTTTATTCCCGGAGGTTTTTTAAAGACACTGGAAATCAGATTTTTCAGAGATTGGGCATAAATCAGATTTTCTCAGGCATGGATAAATCAGATTTTTGTAGAATAAAATATCAGATTTGCACAAAGGAAAATGAGACAAAATGCATAATATTTTAATTACATAAGTCAGATTTGAAAGAGCTTTCTGGGAGGTCTTGTAATAAGATATTTTATCAGATTTTCAAAGATATTTTCAACATATGAAATCAGATTTGATGGACTTTTCAGAGGGAGAATGAAGGAGATTTGCAAAGGATATGTCAGATATTTTCTTAGACAAATGGAGTTGAAAATTGATTAAATCAATCAGATATTTTGGAAGACTTGGAATGAGTAGAAATCAAATTTGAGAGAAGGACAGGTGTTGGCTAGACATAATTTTTAGGGTTTCTTCTCTTCTATATCTTTCTTTCTTTTCTCAGTTGTAAGGGTTCCTTTCCTTTGCTCTGTTCTGGTTTTTTCCTACAGATGCCCAGAGCAAGTCCTGTTGGTCTTGTGGAAATTTTATTGTAAGATACACTTCTATTTCTTTGTATATTCATGAAAGCTTATTGTCTGGATGTGTTGAAGCAGAATACAGTAATAGAATACAGTGTGGTTTTCCCTCTTTCATATTATCTTGTCTCTTTGCATTCTGTTTGTGCTCTAGTGTGTTTCACTTGTAAGGCATTTGAAATACACTAGCTACAAGGTAGTTTGTTTAATTATTTATGAGTTCCTTTCAAGGAGAGGAATAAGTTTCATAGATGATTTCAGAGAGCAAAGCATTGTGATAAGGATTTGATGCAGATGTGTGTATATGAGAGGATAGTTTGTAAGGCACTCTATCTCAGCTGCATGTAGTTTGTAAGGCACTCTACAGTATCTCTATTAGTTTATCTCTATTGATTCATGTTTTCATTGACTCTTTGCCCAAGGGATAGGCACTGGTCTAGAGTATAGTTTGCAGTCTGTTCCTCATCCAATATCAAAAATCATTTCAATTAAACACACTTTTGTTACTAAGAACAAATGAGCTGAACTCATAAGGATTTGTATCAGTAGGATACTATTCAGTTTGTTAATCCCTTGAAGAGTGGATCATTAGGTTATCCCTCCTACAATAAAAGGAAGAAGGATGAAAATCCTTATATCACTGGTTTTTTCTATATTTAAGACCATAAGTTTGTATGGTTAAATCTTGCATATGGTTATGCTTGGTCATTTGCAAGGTGATTTATAAGTTGATTTAACAAAGATACATAGCAAATCAGTGTCCACACTATAACATACTGTGTAAACATCAATCATAAGAGGTGAAACCTGCCTGAGTATATGTGGAGCTCAAAAATGAAGAAGGACCTTATCCAGTCCTTAGTAATTAGGCTTTTCTTGTCTCTGAATCAATATTAGTAGGCATGGTGTTCAAGTAGTCATTTCAAGCACTGTGGTTCATACAAGAAAAATCCCTAACACTATGCAAATTATTTGCTGAGGAGATGAGAAAAGAGTTTGAGATGTCTATGTTTGGAGAGATCAAGTTCTTTCTTGGTCTACAGATCATTCAACAAAGTGAAGATATTTTCATTACACAGTCCAAATACATCAAAGAGGTCCTAAAAATATTCAAGATGGAATATTCCAAACCTATTGGAACACCGATGGCTACTAGATGAAAATTAACAAAGGAAG
Organism: Thuja plicata; assembly: GCA_018584345.1. NCBI lineage: Eukaryota > Viridiplantae > Streptophyta > Pinopsida > Cupressales > Cupressaceae > Thuja > Thuja plicata. Next base: position 40,636 of record MU227525.1, read on the forward strand.
ACAAGACAACAGAGGTAAATCAGACTTTGTATAGATCATTGATAGGAAAACTCATGTATGTTGTACACACTAGACCAGATATTGCACACGTGGTAGGAATTGTTACTAGATTTTCTGTTAACCCCAGGGAATCACACATGACTACTGTGAAAAGAATTCTAAGATATCTGAAGAATACTAAGGAATTTGGCTTATGGTATAGAAGAGAAGGAAAATTTGAACTAAAAGTGTTTACTGACGCTGATTGGGCTAGAAATCTTGATGACCGGAAGAGAACAACTGGAGGAGCATTCTTTATGGGTGATAGACTTGTCACATGGATTAGTAAGAAGCAAGGATGCATCTCTCAGTCTACTACAGAAGCAGAATATGTTGCTGCTGCTGCAAACTGCTCAAATATTGCATGGATCAAATAGTTGCTGGAAGGTATGCATATGAAGACCTCAGAACCAGTGATTATCTATTGTGATAAAACCAGTGTAATAAACATTTCTAAGAATCTAGTCATGCATGCAAAGACTAAACACATTGCAATCAAGTATCATTATTTAAGAGAACAAGTTCAAGAAAAAGAGGTGATACTTGAGTATGTGCAATCTAAAGAACAACTGACCGATATCTTCACCAAGCCACTGCCCAAGGATACATTTGAGTACCTGAGAAAGAGAATAGGGGTCAAAGCCTTGTCTACCAGTCAGTAAAGGACTGAAGGCTGCATCAGCCTATATATTATTAGAATATCATTAATGTTGATGTGAGAAAAAAGATGAACTTCAAAGATACATCTATATACAGAAAGGTATATATCAGAACCGAGCACCAGATCATATTGTTGTATTGCTGATGGATTAGGGAAATTCAAGGAATATATTATGGATAGGAGAAAATAATTGTTTGACATGAATGTCAGATATTTGTAAAATATTTGTTTGGCATTGTTGTCAAAGGGAGAGAATGTATCCATATTATCACAAGAAATTATTCATTATCAGATTACTCCAAACACTGAGAGATCATATCCATAGGGAGAGAATTTGTATGAAGAAATCATATACAAAGGGAGAGTTGCTGACAAGAGACAATGAAATCAAAGAAGAAGAGCAGTAAAAAGAGAGAAATTGACACAAGCAGAAAACACAACACATCAATACAAGAAACACATAAAGCTTCAAGAATCAAATCTAAGCTAACACAGAGCTTACCGGCGGTCAGACATTTTTATCGGTTATCAAAACAAAGTGTTTGGTAATTTGATGAATCTCAACAATTGTATTTCATATTATATTAGAAATAGTATAGTGTGATAATATAGTATGTTTCCATCAATGCCAAAGGGAGAGATTGATGACATGTAATTGATTGAATTTTTGATAATGTTAAGTTGAAGATGATGCAAGACATTAAATCAGTTAATGGTTTGTATTGTCGTTGATGTCAACTTGATATCATCTATATGGTCATGTACATAATGCCAAAGACTTTAGAGAATCAATGGAATAGATATTATGCTTTCAGCAATGCATAAAAGTCAAGTATTCACTAAGTGACAGACAACAGCGACGGAGTGCACACCATCGGTAAAGGAAAAGAAAAAAAGTCATAGTGATACCCGACGAGTAGAAGACAGTGTTACCTGACAAAGAAAAATCACAAGATGCCCGATGAGATGAAAATAGAGATGCCCGATGAGCAAAATCCAATGATGCCCGATGGACAGAGATCCCAAAGCTGATAGAGTTACACCGATGGAACTGGCAGTTGTCACTGATGACTAACTGTAGAGTTGACCGACAGAACAAAGAGTTCAAAAAATGACAAAATATATAGCTAGCAGAGCTTAAGGATAGACTTAACTGGTTGTTTTATTTGTTTTATTTGTTTTATTTGACCAAAGTTAAGTAATTGATTTAAAGAAGATTTGTACAGTTGGCAAGAAGAAAACTATGAGATAAATCAGGAGTTAAAGCTGTAAATCAAATTGGCTGGATTGTTTTTTACACCAAGAATCAAGAATCAAGAATCAAGGAATATCATGTCTATATAAGAGACAAGCATAATTCATTTTCGTAAGCAATCACATACACGGGAAGGGGAGTCAATAGAAAGAGGATTCTAAAGAGAAACTAATGAAGGATAACTTCATATAGTCCTGATCAATCAAGTTGAAGGAGAGCTAAAGAATTTTGTAGACACCGATGAACAATGAAGCACAACATCACAAAGCAAAAAGTGTGGAGCACAAAGAATTGAATTGATACATTGATCAGAGAGGTAATGTACTTAAATAGATTTGAAAATCTACAATTCAAGTTGCATTAGAAATAGGTCATAGTGTTTCAGTTTAACCATTGAAGCATCAAGTCTCTTAATAGAGTAGGACTTAACCGTCTTCTATAATTGAGGTATATCCTAATAGATTGCCAAAAAGGTTGATTCATGAAAGTAGCATTGAAATTGCATCAATCCTATTAATAGCCTAAGAAGAAGGTTGATTCAAGGATGGTAGCAAGATTTTCCTAAAGCCTATTGACAATCTAAAAAGGAGGCTGATTCAAGGATGGTAGCAAAATAGATGCCAGATACTAAGTGAAAACCTCTATGTATAAAATACTCTAACAAGGTCACACCTAATAGTGTGTTTGTAACCTTTAACAGGGTTGGCTCCTAACAGGGCTCACTTCAGAAGAGTGAAAAAATGGGGTACCGGTCCCAGTGGTTTTTCCCTTAACAGGGTTTCCACGTTAAAATCCATGTGTTATATGTGTATGGTTTATTACTTTACTATTTTACATTTCACATATGCATTTCTAGATTGATTGGTATACTTTACATATTTACTGAGTATTGGTAAATAGTTTTACTACTTATCGGTTATCAAGGAGAATAAGGAAAGACAAGGTAAATTGACAGACAGTTAATTATTATAAGTATTTCATGGAATGCATCTTGTAGGGACTTAATAATATGAGGTGTATTGATTTGTGGTTAAAGTTTAAAGGATAAAAATTTGAGGCCACTGATTCACCCCGCCCTCTTAGTTATTACTAACACCTATTAAGAGTCTTTTACAAATAACCCATTTAGGGGTGAGGACTCACTGTCCAAAAAGCTCACTGCTAAAATGATGAAGGCTGCAACCTTCAATAAAAAGGATATGCACTATATCTGATAAATGAACTATTTGAGTAGACCTACTATCTTGATCAGTTCCAGTGTGTTGTATACTTCCACTTCTTCTTCACATAGATCTTTTCTTGATGAATGAAATGTCTCTACTATCCCAAAATAATGGACATTCTATTCTACTTTTTTTCTGTCACTTCTCATTTCATTCACACTTAGCATTCACCAAATGAACTACTATAAGTATCTTCCCAAACGATGTGATCTTCATCGGCTTTAGGAGTCCCTTCAATACTTCTTTTGTCGGCCACATCAAGCATGCAACTTGATTACAATCACGCAACCCAAACTGAATAGACACGATGCTTCACAAAGTTGGCTCCACCAAATTAACTCCAACATCACTATTTTGATAGAACATGTTTGGTGCCTTTAGATAATTATCTTTAACTCATAACTAAACATGAATAAAAACACGCATATCCCAAAGATAGTTGCAACTCAATAAATAATGTAATTACATCGACTCTTCACAGATAATCTTCACTCATTGTAACTGCCATAATTGATTAACATAACTCAATTAGAACTTCATATCTGACTCAGTGTGAATGCACATAGCATCTAGAACATGTATACACCATAGAAATAAACACACATAGCTCCAAAAAATCTGTACTGATAATTGCATATAGAACACCGCTGTATATTATATGTTGTCATTAATAACAAACATACAATCAACTATTTGCATAGAGGCAAATCTCTAACAATCTTCCCCTTTGATATTGATGGCAACATATGATATCATCAACTCAAAGTGTCTTCCTTCTTTTTACAATCTTCTCAATATCCTCATCAAAGGTTCCCCTTCACTGCTACTGCTATTCTGACTGTATACTCTCCTAGAGTATATGCTCCCCCTTACTAATACTCCCCCTTTGACATTAATGGAAAAGGGTGCCAAAAATTATTAAGAACATGTACTACTCCCAAAGTAGAGTAGTCAACCATTCATCAGTCACCAAGGATTGATGTTCTTTCTATAATTTCTAATCAGACTCAGGAAAGGGAATTACTCCCAGCTTCTCCTTGAGATACTCAAAAGTATCTTTTGATAATGGATTTGTAAAAATATCTGCTAATTGTTCTTTAGCGCTCACATAATCCAACTTTACTTCTTTGTCTACAAATTTTTCTCTTAGAAAGTGGTATTTGATCTCAATGTGTTTTGTCTTTGCGAGCATCATAGGGTTCTTTGACATATTGATAGTACTAGTGTTATCACACTGAATAAAAATAGGATAATCAATTTGAATACCAAAGTCTTTAATCATCTATTTGATCCAAACCATTATTGAACAATTCAATGCTGCTGCAACATACTCAGCTTCTGCTGTTGATTGAGAGATACAATTCTGCTTTTTACTTGTCCAAGTGACCAACCTGTCTCTAAGAAATACCACTCCTCCTGATGTACTCTTTCTATCATCAACACAACCTGCCCAATCAGCATCAGTATACACATGAAAATGTATATTCTCTGAGTTAGGATACCATAAACCATTGTCTATAGTCCCTTTTAAGTATCTAAATATTATTTTTATTTCCATTAGGTGATTTTTCTTGGGTTTAGTTGCAAATCTTCCAATAATGCCAACTACATTAGAAATATTAGGTCTAGATTGAGTAAGATATATGAGTTTTCTAATCATAGACTTGTATAGAGTCTTGTCAAATGTTGTGGAATCATCATTTCTAGAAATCTTGCTTCCTGTTATCATGGGGATGCTTATTGGTTTGCAATCCTCCATTTTGAAAGTCTTCAATATCTCCTTCACATGCTTAGACTGATTTATGAATATGCCTTTGTCTGTTTGTTTTACATTCAATCCAAGAAAATATTTGATAGGTCTAATCATGTTCATTTCAAACTCACTTTTCATTTCTTTGAAAAATTCTTCACGAAGTTTTTCATTACCTCCAAAGATAATGTCATCAACAAAAATAGCAAGGAGTAGTAATCCTTCATCTATCTCTCTTATGAATAAGTTACAGTCTGCTGCTCCTTTTCTGAATCCTATCTTTGTTAAGTAGCCATCAAGTCTCTCATACCAAGCTCTTGGGGCATGTTTAAGTCCATAAAGTGCTTTCTTTAGTCTACATACCATGTTAGGTTTGTCTAAAATTTTTAATCCTTTAGGTTTCTCTATGTAGACTTCTTCCTTCAAATCACCATTTAGAAAAGATGACTTGACATCCATTTGAAATACTTTGAAGTTCTTGAATGTTGCATAGGCCAAAAACAACTTGATAGATTCTAGTCTACTCATAGGGGAAATGTATCAATGTAGTCTATTCCTTCTCTCTACGCATATCCTTTACATACTAATCTTGCTTTGTTTCTTGCCACTATGCCTTCTTCATTCATTTTGTTCCTGAATATCCACTTTGTTCCAATAACATTCTTGTCATGAGGTCTAGGGACCAGATCCCATGTATCATTCTTGATTATTTGATCTAATTCTTCTTGCATAGCACTTTTCCAATCTGAGTCATTGCACACATCTTCTACACTTAAGGGTTCAATATGTGAAAGTAAGCATACCTCTTCATCAATGGTTGAACCTTTTGCTCTGGATCTTGTCAAGAATTTAGCACTCTAATATCCAATGATGTCTTCCTTAGAGTGGTATTTGGATGTGTATTTTGAGTTTTTAGGAGTGACACTTTCATCTATAATCTATGATTCTTCTTCACTTGGTTCATCAATACAGTCAAATATTTCTTCAATAATTGTGTCCTTATTGATGGGTCTGGGCTCATCTTCAATCATGGGAGCACATTCATAGTATCTTTCTTGAATCATAAACTTCTCATCAATCTTCACATGAGTACTTTCAATGATCTTCTTCAATCTTAGATTAAAACATCTATAAGCTTTGATTTTAGTAGAGTAACCAAGAAAAATACCTTCATCGCTTCTAGCATCAAACTTGCCAATACTATCATCTCTCTTGATGTAGCACTTTCTTCCAAAGATTTTGAAGTATTTTACAGTAGGTACATTACCAAACCAAAGTTCATAAGGTGTCTTGTTTGTACCTGGCCTCAATTGTATTCTATTGATAGTATAGACTGCTGTATTGACCGCATCTCTCCAATAGGTATGGGAAACTTTTCCTTCAATCATGATAGTGCGTGCTATGTCAAGTATTAATCTATTCCTTCTTTCTGTAATCCCATTCTACTGAGGAGTTCTAGGTGCACTTAACTATCTTTTGATTCCATTTTCTTCGTAGTAATCATAAAACTGGTCAGAGGTGAATTTTCCTCCTCTACCAGATCTCAAACATTTTATCTTCAATCCAGATTCATTCTCAACCTTAGCTTTGAATACTTTGAACTTCTCAAAAGCTTCAAATTTTTATTTTAAGAACATAGCCCACATCATCCTTGAGAAATCATCAACAAACAAAAAGAAATACCTTTATCCATAGTATGATCTTGTTTGAGTAGGTCCACATAGGTCTGTATGTATCAGATCTAATTTGTTTTCAGTAGAGTCTTGTTTACTCCTGAATGAGGTCCTCACATGCTTCCCCATCACACATTCCTTGCACATAGTGTCAACTGGTCTTGTAATAATTGGAAGGTCTCTTACTGCCTTTACATTACTTATCTTGACTATGTTGTCAAAATTGATATGACAAAGTCTCTTGTTCCATAACCAACTGTCATCCACTTTTAAAAAAAAAAACAACTTGCTTTAGAGTTAAGCTGGAAAACATTACCTTTGGTCTTTGAACCTGATGCAATCATGTCTCCTTCTTTGTTGTTGATAATACAAATGTTGTTCTTAAATTCCAACTGATATCCTTTGTCTAGCAGTTGTCCAACACTTAGTAAGTTATGATGCAAACCATCAACATAAAAAACATCATCTGTCTTGTTCTTTCCATCTAAGGTGATAGATCCTCTCCCCATGATATGTTTGGGAGTGTTATCTCCAAATCTAATGATGCCACCTTTGTACTTGTCTAGATGTACAAATATATATTTGTCTCCTATTATGTTGTGTGAACATCCGCTATCAATGATCTAGCCAGTTCTGATGTCAACTTTGGAAACTAATGCTAACTCTTGTGCTTTTTCTTCATCTTTTTTGTCCATTTCTTCAAGAATCTTCTCAATGTCTTTAATGGAAACAAATCCAATTTTATCTTCTCCTGAATCATCATCAGTTACACCATCTTCAATATTATAGCATTCGCTAGTGTACTTGGGCTTGTAATTTGATATGAACTTCTTAACTCTTGTAGGACACTTGGATGCAAAGTGACCAACTTTGTTGCATGAAAAACATTTGAATGGTAGCTGTCCTTCATATTTCCCTTTACCTTTCCTTTCTTTCTTGGCAATCATAGAAATGATTTCTTCTAGTTTTGTATCTACTTCTTCATTGTTACTAGAGCTTCTTATAGATTTCTTACTATGAACTGAAGCTTTGAAAGTTGTCTCACTTTTAGGTTTTGTCTTCAATCTTGATATCTCAAATGCATATTTTTTCTGATCAAAGTCTCTCTCTTTAAGTCCTTTGAGAATTGCATAGTTTCATCCAAGATTTTAATATTTTTCTCATAGTCTACTATCAATGTGGTCATTAGTTTTTCCATTACATCATCCTCTGAAATTTCTCCACCATTATTCCTGATACCTGATACTGCTTCATTAATCCTCTGATTGTAAGCTCTGATGTTTTCTTCAGGTAGCATCTCTAAATTATTGTATCTTTTCTTCCATGTTTTTCTGTGTGCATTCTTTGCTTGGACATATCCTTCAAACATATCTTCTAAGTATTTCCAAATAGAATATGCTTTATCTTCCTTCTTGATCTCAGAGAATTCATTGTCAGATAGGGCACTGATTAGGGCTTCTTTGGCAATTTCATTTTGAGTGAACAATTCCTTTTGTTTAATTATAGAGTCTTCTTCTGCAAGGTATTTTAAGGTGGAAACATCAATTGCATGAGTGGCAATCTCATAGATCTCAAATCCAACGCACTGAAGATGTGTTATCATTTTGTTCTTCAAGTCAAGATAGTTTTCTCCATCAAACTTAGGACTCTCTTTCCTAAAGTATGCCATCTAATCTACCTTAAGTTGTTAGGCTTTCTCTCCAAGGCACTTGGCTCTGATACCAATTGTTAGAATAGTCCCAATGGATAACTGAGAGGGGTGGGGGGTGAATCAGTTATCAGCAAGTTTAATTCTTTTCTTTAATTAATTACAAAATAACATTAAGCATTAACACATTCAGATAACACAAGATAAAACACAACAATTTTGGTTACGGGGAAACCAAATAGGTAAAAACCCCAGTGGGAATTAGCACCCACAAAGAACTGTAATTGAGTATAATTATCCTTGTTAGGAGATCTTACAACCCTGTTAGGACTTGTTCTTTACAATTTAATAAGTATAATGACCTAGGTAAGGGTATGACCCTATTAGGAGTCTTTTACAAATAACCCTATTAGGGGTGAGGACTCACTGTCCAAAAAGCTCACTGCTAAAATGATGAAGGTTGAAACCTTTAGTAAAATAGATATGCACTATATCTAATAAATGAACTGTTTGAGTATATCTACTATCTTGATCAATTCCAGTGTGTTGTGTACTTCCACTTCTTCTTCACATAGATCTTTTCTTCATGAATGAAATGTCTTTACTGTCCCAAAATAATGGACATTCTGTTCTGCTATTTTTCTGTCACTTCTCTTTTCATTCACACTTAGCATTCACCAAATGAAATACTATAAGTATCTTCCCAAAAGATGTGATCTTCGTCAGTTTTAGGACTCCCTTCAATACTTATTTTTTCAGCCACATCAAGCACGCAACTTGATTAGAATCACGCAACCCAAACTAAATAGATGTGATGCTTCACAAATTTGGCTCTACCAAATTAACTCCAACATAACTATTCTGATAGAAAACATTTTGTGCCTTTAGATAATTATCTTTAAGTCATAAATAAACATGAATAAAAACATGCATATCCCAAAGATAGGTGCAACTCAAGAAATAATGTAATTACGTCGGCTCTTCACAAATAATCTTTAGTCACTGTAACTGCCATAACTAATTAACATAACTCAACTGGAATGTCATATCTGACTTGGGGTGAATGCATATAGCATCTAGAACATGTATACACCATGGAAATAAACACGCATAGCTCCAAAACCTCTATACTGATAATTGCATATAGAAAACTATTGTATATTATATGTTTTCATCAATGAAAAACATACAATCAACTATTTGCACAGAGGCAAATCTCCAACAATAATAGGCCTTGTCAATTTGGCTTGAATACCCTTCAAAATAAACAATAAAACTCAATTCTATTGGCTTCAATTAACCAATTAAACATAAAGTGTAAATTATTGTTAGTCGGATGACACTAGATGCATAACTCGATTAACACTATAATCCTTTTATGCCCAACCATTACTTGGCTGAAACTAAAATTACTGTATTTCTCGAGTGAACTCGATTAATACAAAACTTCCTTCATTAACCGATAGAGCTCACTTAATACAAAAAATCACCTGGCTGATACATGATTCTTCTTCAATTCCCAAGAGAGCTTGACATATACTGTCTGTTCTCGGTTAGATTTAGACATTTGTGTAACATCAATACATTTGCATATACATCAATGACAATACACAATTGAATAATTTTCTTCAACACTCTATACTTAGTTGGGAAACAATGGTAATTTTTGAAGTTTTCTTCTGATTAATTACATGTTTTCTTTCTTTTGTAGCCTATTCAATAGCTTGTCTGATCATTTCTTGCTGAGTGTAGCTTATTTTGATGCCATTACTGATGCTTTTTCACTATTTGTTGTCTTGCTGGTAGATTTACCAAATATTCAGTTTCACTCCACTTATCCTCCTATGATGCACCTAGTGAAGAACCTATTTGATGATCAGGGGGGTCACTTGAGAGACTGTGGTTTTGGATGGTTATCCCAGATGCCTGACATCTAGGTTAACCATGGAATTTTGAAAGCTTTAGTGGAGAGATTCCACAATGAGGATAATACTTTCCATTTACTGACTAGGAAGATGACTATCACTCCCGAGGACATATACATGATTCTTTGGATTTTGTTTGTAGGAGAGTGGATATATTATGATGCAACCTCAAAGTTAGGTACATAGGAATTGATCCAAGTATTCAATGACTACACAATCTTAGAAAAGGTCATATCTTGGGATGACTTGATGAGCCAGTATGGGACTGACTACCCACTGGAGTGCGTTATTGTAGGATACATAGGTTTCTTCTTGATGATGGATAGGAGCCAATAGGGATTCTGTTATGGATGGGGTAGGGTATTGGAGAGATTTTCTACCCATCTAGAGTGATTGGATTGGGGTTAGTGCCTTCTTGTGCACATGTATCATGATATGCATGAGATCACTTATAGGGGAGTACAAGGGATGGCCGCATGAGTTCTAGTGTTATAGATATGGGCCTGGGAGCACCTTCTCATTAGCAGGCCAATGATGGATGATCCACGATGGAGTGGAAAAACCTATGTATATAGGTATGTAGTTTTCCTTACATAGCCCCACTTGGGGAAGAATGACTATTGGAGGCGTCAATTAGATGATCTCAGCTTGGTGGTCTAGAGACCATATATATGCATAGAGGCCTAGACCAACTGGAGAGACTAGCAGTGAGATTTATTTGTTTCATGTCCCTTACTTGGGAAGACCTCTAGTGTCACTGAGTGATTCATAGTAGGTAGAGTACTACGATAGTATGGTCATCCTTAGAGAATTCTACAAGAATCTACAACATATGCTCATTTTTTTGATGAGGAGTGTTGAGGATGGTTGTCGAGATTATCTCCAACTATATGTACATAGGAGATGGTAGGTTTACATAGGCCTATTTGAGATTATCTGGAGGACATCACAGATGTGGGGGTCACACCCCACTACATAGATTAATTCACTCGCCACCCCTTCCCCAGATTCATAGATCTGACGTAGAGAGCATCATAGATTGAGGAGGGAGATGTACCTTAGAGGGATGTAGGTAGATAGGGGGGATCAGAGAGAGTACCGTAGAGAGGTCCATCTCCTTCCAGAGCATGGCTTAATTTGGGTGCCAGCATCAGCAGGAAAGCCATAGTTAGACAAAAGCGTCAGCACGGGGAGGGAGGAACCCTTGGTTCTATAGGAGGTGAGATCCCAACAACATAGGATAATGAGGAGATGAGAGATGCTCAGCCAAATATCAGTCTTGATGAGGCCGTCAGATAGGTTTGGCAGTGTAGGGCTACACATACACAGGCCAAGGAGGAGGGAGCACCATAGGAGAAGACTCCTCAGGATATTATCAGGATATTGAGGGGATGAGTCTGAGTATTATAGAACCAGCTTGCAGTAGCACAGTCCTAGATCATAGAGTGAAATTGAGTGATTATAGGCCATGGTGAGAGAGTCTAGGGGTTACAGAGTTAGGTGATATATCAAACTAGTAGGGAAGCCTACTATGCAACAACATATAGTGCAATAGGTACCACCATATTTGTAGTACTTGGCATGATCTGAGGGAGTAGGCCCTCCACCTAGAGTAGATGCTCCTCCATCTCCACCCCTGATGGTGGTGAGAGAGGAAGCAAGACCTAATTATTCCCCTTCTATCTTATCCCCCTTCTGATTTTTGGAGATCCACATGATTGTACTTGATTTATTTGCATCAAGGATGCATATGTTTGCTCAAGATTCTAGAGCATACTTTTGTATACATCAAGACTTTGATGTATATATTTATGCGATGACCATCTTTTGTTCTCCATATGTTGTCTTTCATTGATTTATATATTACTAATGAATCTGTTCCTCTTTTGAATATCATGGAATGTGCATGTAGATAGTATCTTTCTCCCAATAGATGATATGTTTCTTACTGCAATGACTAGGCATCTTGTTTTGTTGTTACTAACCATTTGTTCATAGATAGGTAACCTTAAGGAGATGAAATATAGTTGATCACCTTAATGAAGGATTTGAGGAAGAAATTGGTTAAAGGAATATCTTTGTTTCAAATGTTTTTTGTTTTTTTATAATGCCATTATGCAAGCCTAGGAATGAAAATGCATCCTACAACACTGAGTAGTCAAGTCACAGATTCTGGTAGTCCATATTTTCATCATCAGGCATTTAGGACATCGGAGCTGATACAACCCTTACTGGTGCCACTACGACCATAAGAGTATGAATATGGATTTTTTCAGATGAAATATGGGAGAAAATATAAGCATCATGGTAAAAGAACTAGGATGACCTGAATATTGTCTCCAGTTGATTTTGTAAAGATGCACCAATACTGAGGCATTCAGAGCCAAGATAACCATGAGTGTGCCCTTACGTAAATAGGTAGAAATAACAGACAAGGAGATAGCTCCAACCTCACCTTAGTATATAATTAAGTAGGATCAAGGGATGTGAGGCTCATCCATATGGAAGCTCTTACCAAATACACCCTATTTACTTGATGCAAGGATCATTAGGACCACACCAACAAGCATAAATCAAAGAAAAGACCATGAAATAATTGATAATAGACAACATCCAAGAAAAGATAATCAATCATTCCATCTATTTGATTTTTTTGATATGGGTGTTGAGAAACACCATTGTGTTGGTTTGTGTGTTATTTGTGCAAAGTTTGTAAGTTTTTTCTGATGTGTGTTGAAAAACACAGGTTTCTCCAAAAGAGAGTGTTGAGAAAAACTGTTTGATTAAGGTGTTAAGAAACACCAATGTGTCAGTGGTAAAGTGTCTAGGTGGATAGAAGACCATGATAGAAAATTATGGGTAGGACAACTAACAAGGTATGCAGATGCAGGAACCAAGATTGATGCAGAGTGCAACAGTGGAAGGTTTGTCTTCTTAGTCCTTTGGGGTCCAACTGCTCAAATTGCTAATGATTTTGATTAGACTTTCAAGAAGTGCCTTACCACCTTTCTCTGATGGTGATACACCTCCAACAATCCTTAGGACCAATCACTAAGTCCTAAAACACACTTCTTTCAACTTTTCACTAAGTTTCCTAGTCACTTCCCAAAACAGGGCTACA
>MU227525.1:71026-86779 GCA_018584345.1 Thuja plicata
TGCAAGTGATGAGATAGATTATTTCCTTTATAATTAAATACTTTAGCCATTGTTTGAATTTGATAATATTTGATTGGTTGAAATTGATTTGAATTGTATGGCTGAAGTAGTTAATATAAATTAGTGAATAAAAATCACCTAGGACATTAAATCTAATTTAATAATAAATTATGCCAAAGTAACATTGTCTTGACATAACAGGGGGTATGATCACACCTAGGGAATACAGGGTCTATGGTCAGTACAGACCAAATCCAGGTGGTTACACTTGTCTTACATTTCTCCCATATTCATATTGAATGTGACTATGGTAAAGTGTATCCAAGTAACAAGAGAGCATTACTGAAGCACCGATATTGTTGTTGGAGTTATCAAAATTTTCATCATGTTTAACCTCAATGTTTTTTTCTCACACTAAAGCCTCCTTAAGAGCATGCACTTAATTGTTTGAGAAATGGGGAATATCAATGACATGAGAGATAGGAACAAGTTTCACCCAGTTTGGATGCCTAACCTCAGGCTCAGTCTCTTTCTCTAGGTCAATCCCTCTCATAGATGAGTTATCTTGTTGAGCAGGGCTTGCTATTTCTGCCTCAGTCATTTGGGCATCTACTTGTTGGAGAGGAGACGAGGCCTCATTTGGTTCAAAGTGAGCTCTAGATTCATTTTTGAATGACTGTGGGATGTATGGTTCCCCTTGATATCCAGGATCATGAATATTAAGCAACCTTTTGAAAGACATTGGGGTGACTTCTATTTCATTGTCACTCTCATTGTCAGATATGTCCATGCAAGCAGTAGTAGGGATGTTGCTAGAGAAAGGATGAAACCTTTGTTCATGGTATCCCACTCCTATTTTGTCCATGGGATTCTAGAATTCAATATGTATAGGTTCGAGTCCTTTATCCTTCTCAAGGGTCCTTTTCCTTTTTATCCCATTTATTTGGCAATCTAGTAACCTTTGCCATATTTATATGGGAAAATTTAATCATGTTTAATCTCTTGGTCTGGATCTTCACCTTTGTAAACCCATGCCAGGATGAAGTTTTCATCATTTTCTCTGGAGAGAGGGACAAAATCCTTGACCATGCCAGTCCCTTCATGTATCTCTAGTTTCTGACCACTTGATGGTTTGAAGGATGATGATGGCATCCTATAAGATCTAGGGGATGTAGGGAGGTTAGTCATGGAAAAATAGTACTCTCCCATGCTTGTGTTCTTAATTTTTAATTTCTCCTCAAAAAGCTTCATGAGAGCTATATGAGAGAGAGAGAGAGAGAGGTCTCAGATGTCGGTCTCTGGGATGCTTCCTTGTTATAAGGAACCATTCTCTCTACATGTTTCAATGCATTACAAGAGTATTTGATGTCATCTAAGATAGAAATATCCACCCCGTTGTGTGGGAACTTCACACATTGGTGATATGTAGAGGGAACATCATGCATGTCATGGATCCAAGGTCTCCCTAGAAAGATGTTGTATACCAAAGGTAAGTCTAATTCTTGGGAAATGACATTTCATTCAATTGGTCCCACTCTGATGGGTAGCACTACTAGTCCTTTTGATGACCTTTCCTCCTTATTATATGATTTTATGGTAATTTTTCTCTTGGGATCAATAGCATGTTCCAAGAAACCTAATGTTGTCACTAACTTGAGAGTATAGGCATTCAGACTAGCGCCTCCATCTATCAAAATGTATTTGACTTAATGCTTATGGATTAGGACCTCTATATGAAAAGCTTGGTTATGTGGGTGAATGAGTGCCTTATCATCTTCTTCTAAGAAGGAAAAATAATGAGGGGAAGTCAAGTGATTTACCATGGTCCAGAACTGACCAACATCAATGTCTTTGGGAATATTTTTTTTCAAAAGTGTAGTCTCGAGAATCTTCTTATGTGATGGTGACAATTTGAGAAGCTCTAGATTAGAGATCTAAGCAGGGGTGCATTGTACCTAATCAACCAAATTGTAATTCATAGCATGGAGTGATATAGTAGCTTGTTTTGATGATGAGGGCTTACTTCTTAGCACAACAGTTTGCTTAGGTGCTGATGCTACCCCCTTAAGAGTGACCTTGGATTGACCATGAGTGAACACATTGGCAGAATCAGTTTCATTAGCCTTAATAATAATGATATTGATTGACCGGTCAGAAAGTTTGAGCATGTGAATCACATTGTCAATGTTGGTATAGGTATGATTCACCGTAGCTCCTGGGGTTTTTAAGGATTCTCCTTTTCTCATAGGATGGTAGAGGTTGTTTGAAAGCTTTATGGTCATCTTTTGATCTGTGAGTACCAACTGTAGTGGTCTTATTGTCAATCAGATCTTGTATCACATGTTTTAGCTTCATACAATTATTCGTCGAATGCCCTTTGTTTTTATAGAACTCACAGTAGTGGTTGTCGTTCCACCACTTAGGCTTCACTTCAGGTTCCTAAGGTTTGGATTTAGGTACCATGATGATTTTATGGGAAACCAATATCTTCAATGCATCTTCCAAAGGCTCTCCAAGAGGACTAAAATTTTGCTTAGGTCATGGCATCTAGGGTTCTTTATCTTTCTAAGAGTTCTGGGTGTTCTTAGGAGCATTGGTAGTAATTGAGTTGAGCTTAGTAGCATGTATGCTAGTAGTGATGTTGAACACTAGTTCCTTAGGCTTGTACTAAGGTGAGTCAACTACACCACCATTGACCACATTATGATTCTTATTCCCATATTTACTCTTATCCTTGTTATTTCTATTGTTAGAAGATTTAGCATCTTTGTTCAAAGTGAGCTCTCCTTTCTTTACAAGAAAATATTCAATCCTCATAAAGATGTCGACTAAGTCACTAAAAGAGGTATGCTTTTGCATTTGTGGTGCATAGTTCATCTCAGGAGTTAGGTTGTTGATGAAGATGTCAATTTTTCTAGTTTAGGGATTTTCCTGGGATATCTCACAAATATTTCTCCATCTCTGAAGAAATTTAACAAATGGTTCACCAGCATGTTGCTTAGTGTTGCATATATTTAGCATTGTAACCATATGCAAGATGTTATATGAATAGTGTTGGATGAACATTTGCACAAGCTCATCAAATTTCTGAATACCAGGTGTGAGCTTTGTAAACCACTCCAAGGCTTGGTGACTAAGGCTTCATGAGAATAGTCATGTTAGATATGTCCTTTCATGCTAAATTCCATACTAGGGGCACATAATTCTCTTTTGTGATCTTGAGGATCACCTTCCCCATTGTATTTATCATATTTAGGAATTTCAACCTTTGGGGGAAATGGTGGCATGTGCAATTTTTCAACGAACAGGAAGGACATATAGACTCTAAAGAATATTTTCTAGGAGGTTTTTCCTTTTCCCTCTTTAGTTCCCCTAATTTGCATCTCATGTATTATAGCTATTGGTTGAGAATGGTAATGGGGGACTCATCCTCTTGTTGTATGATTCCCTTTATGTCAAAGTCAGGTGGAAGTTTGACACCTATTAATGCAAGATGCATGAAATACTTGTCTTTGTCCAATTGAATAATAGTGTGCATCATCTTCTGAAAGTGTTTGTCTTGTTGACATTCCCTAATCTCTTTGGAAGTGGGCTCTTCTATAGAGGAAGAGAAACTAATGTGTTGAATCTAGTGGTCATGTTGGGACCCCCAATTGTAAGATGACATGATTGATGCATTGTGTGCAACCAAGGTTGATGAGTCAAACAAGGGTATTTTCTTTTGTGGAACTGAAGTGTCCTTTTGTGATATTTCAAAATTTGTTTTGGGTTTGTGTCAAGAAGGTGGACCTTGAGCAAATTTGTTGATAGATTTTCCCTTGGAATCGAGATTGGCTTTTGGAATTCTCATTCGGACCATGAAAGACAATCGCAGTTATAATTTTGGAATAACTAGGCCAATGATATCAATGTCAAAGGTGTATGAATGATTTATTTGTTCAATAGCTTGAAAGAAGAACATAAGAAGGTTTGTTGAACAAGGTACAAGGTATCGAGCTATGAGGTCTGAATACTTGTTGGGTGACACTTGTGACCAAGTTGATTTGTAATATATTGTTGATGAAAAAAAGTGTAGGACTAGCGAGATCACACAAGAAACTAAGATGAGAAATGTTGGGTGATCCAAGTCATGCAGTCAAAAAATAGCAATTGTTGTGATAAGATTGCAAAAAGATACCCAAGAAAGTTTGTCACTTATTTCAGTTTGTATTAAATTTCAAGTTAAGATGATGTGTTACGTTGTCAGAGCTGTTCTTGTTGCAAAGGTCAAGTGTCAAGTGATTCAAGCACAATGAGGAGATAATCAAACAATTTCTACCCCTAAATTCAAATTGGCTTATCATCAAAATCTTTGATCACACTTGATATTCCTTTGCCTCACACAAAGTGATATTGCCCTTTTCCAGGACTATGCATGTTGTGGGTTTTGAAAAGAGACTCAATGCTTGAATCACATAATCTCCCTCATGCCACATTCATGGTTTAAAACATCCTTGGGAATACATATGGTGAGTGTAAAATCTTCAGGTGATCTAGGTAAATCCACTTGGATCGATCCTTGCATAAGATTATGATACTTTTGGAGGTGAATCGGGTAGCCTCTATCTAAAGGTGTCTAGTAAGGACATTTGTTCATGACTATCCCTTGTAGTTTTTCAAGAGAAATTAAGGTATATTGTCCTAAAAGAACCCAAAATGCATAGTCTTGTAGGCAAGATTGAGACCTCTCATCCCTACACAAGTTAAATGTATTCCCCTTGTAGTCTTGTAAACAAGATTGAGACCACAAATGGCCCTACAAACGCCTACTCAAATGTATTCTTGCTTAGAAAGATTTAGGAAACAAGGTCATACACATGAAGATGCATTAGGAATAGAAAATAGTCATGTCTTCACTCTCTTTGGATTGAAGGAAGAATTTGATTATAGTGGGTAAGAGTAGTTAGATTCACTTGTTCCCCACTTGGGTCGTTCCCAAAAAATTGCTCTCTTGGTAGGCCCTCTAAAGGTAAATGCAAGAAAAGTAAATGGATAGCTAGTGAAGGTCAAGATTATTGATTTTACAAAAGGAAAAAAAACATACTCTTCTACTTCATAGTGTCTCCCAAAGAGAGAAGAGCATAATCCCCTAATGTCTAACTTTGCATAAACAAACAACACCCTAGTTAAGCTAAGTGCCCAAGAAATCATCTAAGAAACCACATGATTTGTTTGGTTGATGAAGTTAAGGCAAATTGAAAGCACAAAAATTAGTAGTTTCCCAATTTAAATGTCCTACAAGCATGAAATAGTTAGTAATTTTTGCAAGAAAGAGGCATGCTAGTGAGGCTTTGACAAGCGAATCTTACCCAAAATGTCCTGCGAAAACTAGTTAAGTTGCAAAACTAAAGAGAAAAAATTTCACACAAAACATGCCAAAAGTCATAAAATCAAGATTAGCTCGATAAGACCCTCAAAAATGCTCACTATTTCTGAGACAAAAAAACATAGAGAATAGACTGGAGTCAAAACTTGTACGACAATTTTTATGCTCCCAAATGACAAAACAAATAGTGATAAAAGATCATACGACAAATGCAATGTCCTAAAATGATAGAATAAGAAGAAAGAAAACTCACATGACAAACCTATTGTTCCCAAATGACAAACTATAGACTCATGAATTATTGTACGGTATTTCAACAAACTTCGTACGACAGTGAGTGCAGTTTCATCAAAAAGTGGGAAAAATGTGAATCATGAGGCAAAAAAAAATTTTCTGCCCCACGGTGGGTGCTAAATGTGTGATTAGAATCTGCAACCAAACACTTCAATAAACCATTACATCAAAGGGGTTAGTATCAAAATGAAGATCAAACATAACATAAAAACCCTTGAAACTGATTTATTTCTTCCTAGTTGAAGTTAGTGTGATTGTCATGAGTTTCCCATCAGATTGGACATAGAAAATCAATGACTTGACTACTCCAAAATGGAAGATTCAATGTAAGATGAAAAACATGCATAGACTTGCATACTTTTCTCTTGAAATATTGAAATAGAAATGCATGAAATAACAAACTAATTGCATAACAACTATGAGAAATGAAACTAAGATGCAATATTAAGCTATCAATGAGAAAAATATGCATCTACATTAAGCTATCAAAGGAAGCTAGCGTGCCATTAAACTAAGAAATGAAGCTAACAATGTAAGAATGCAAGTAAACTATTATGCAAGTAAGAACTATGAGTGCACAAATAAACCCTAGAATGAAAATAACATTATACCTCTACTCCAAATCTTCTTGTTATGAATGAGAAAGGAATCTATCCCTTTTATAAGAGATTACAAGAAATGAGTGGTTGAGATTAAGAGGCAAAAGGGAATGACCAATGGTGAAGATGAAACTTACCTCAATCCATGTGAGCTAAGTGTAATGCATTTGATTGGTCAACCTTGTGGAGGATAAGAAAAAATTGGTATTTTCCCTTTTTTATTTGTTTTATTTTGATTTTTGAATGCACACCCATGTGTAAATGGGTTCACTTTTTTATTTAAAAAGGGACTTAGGAGTTTTTTTATTTATCCCAATGTTTTATGCATTTTTAAGATTTAGGCTTGGATGATTGATTATTTGATTTAACAAGTTAGGATTGAGATTATGTAAGCAAATTTGATGAAGTGCTCCATAATTAGAGCCTAGTAATAATGTCTTAGATTTTAGAATTTATTAAGACCAAATAATTGGAAATAGGAGCTATAGGTTTGCTAGACCAATTTTAGGTGATTACAGATAATACTTATTAATTTTTGTTTCAAATTCTGAAAATTTTAATATAAAATATATTAAACTATTTAAATATTTGTAAAGTACAAGGAATAACAAACCGTCAATAGTTTGTGATTCTTTCCTCTCCAAGATCATCCTTTATTTGGCTTATGCCTTTTCTTTCTTTTCACTAGGTTTTATATCAAGTACGAAGACATCCATGCAAATTCCCACTGCCAACAAATTTTGGTTCTCATTTTTAAATCAAGTTCAATTGTGCCGATGGATTTGAAATCAATATCGTTATTAGTGGAGCCATCCAAATCCTCATTCATGTTAGGAGGATAATCAGATTGAGGAAGAGAATGACACCACTAACTATGAGGTTGAGGATAAGTACTTTTCCATACAATTCCATTCATCTCAATATTTTTTGATATGCACTCAAAGCAATATCATCGACGTCTTTCACAATCTTCTATTGAGTTCTTGCAGTCGTATTTTTTAGAGTTTCTACAATGATTAACTAGAATATGTAAAATGTTATGTGAGTTAACTATATCATATTATTTCTTTATAGTTGTTAATTGCATGGAAGGGTGTGAAAATTGACAAATCTGACTATACTAGTGCCACATTGCCAATACTCAAGCAAGTTAGAAAATTAGATGTTAAATACATTGATAAAGAAAACCACTTTGCAAAAGTTGGTAGCTTGCAACTTATTTATTTTCAAACAAAATGAACTATGTGGTTACCATAAACAAAATTTTATGAACTGACACCACAATCAATTAAAAAAATAACAACTAATTCTAAGAAAAGGCATTACAATATCAAGTACATGAAAGGAAAGAAAACTTGTCATTTGCATAGGAAAACCAACAAAGCTAGCATCTGAATGGTTGATTGCATTCAATGCATGATAATCAATTGGGATTGTCCTTAACATAAAATAGTTTGGAAACATTAGTAGCTTTCAAGTTATTTATTCTCAAACAAAGTGAGCTATGTGGTTACCACTAATAATTTTTTTTGAATTGACACCACGGTTAATTTAAAAAATAATAACTAATTACAAGAAAAAGCATTACAATAGAAAGTACACAAGAGGAAATCAAAACCTCAATTCACATAGGAAAACCAAAATCATTCTTTTAAACAAAAACTATATGAAATGTACATGGAGTGTGTGTATTATATGTTATAAAGTCTACCTAGCTCACCCAAGTGGGTGTAAAAGGGTGAATAACTACTTGGAGATATCTAATTCCCCAAAATGGTTTCACTCTCGTATTTTTTTCATTAAAACCATAGAAAAAATAAAACTACACATTGAAATCTGAGTGCACATCCAAGATGCCTTGATCCCGTGGATACAGGGTATGTAGGCAGTCTGAAGGAAAAGAATGCTTCTAGTATGCATGCATGTTGGATATAGCTTGATTATTTACCCTTTCAATGTGATAATATATATCTTGTGCCACATAAATATCACTACATCACATTAAACAAAGTTGTAATCCCTTGATATCTTCTCCTGCTCCTCCAAACACTAAAACTTGTTTATATGAATTTAGAATAAATGAGAGGGGGGGTGAATCAGTTATCCTCGAGTTTAGATGTGCCCATATAAAAATTTAAATCAACTTCAACAACTCAAATTTGCTTGGCAGCAATAAACAATAAAAGTGTGCAGTTTAGTGTACTTGTGAGATAAGCTTGCATAAACTTAACAGTAAAACACAACAATAACATTCACACATTTTGACACCATGATTTAACATGTAAACCCAATATGGGAAAAACCACCAGTATCATGCTACCAAAATTTCACTCTTCTGAAGTGATGCTCTATGAGGAGCCAACCTTTTTAAAGGTTACAAAACACATTGTCAAATGTGACCTTGTTAAAGGATTTAATCACCCTATTAGGAGTGGCCTTGTTAGAGGAATTAGAATATTCCAATCTAAATGTCACCTTGTCCAAAGGATTTATACAATGACTGTTAGGTCAACTTGGTTAAAGGATTTGAACTGATACAATGGCTAGAAAGTAATCAACAGGTGTGATCTGATTCATACAACTTACTTTTCAAATCCAGATCCAGTTTTAGCTTCTAAGGATAATTCACTGAGTGGCCTCCATTCTCATCTCAAACTATAGATCTGCTTGGAAATCTATCAAGCAATCTCTCTCTACTTCTTTGCTCATCCTTTTCTGCTAGGTCTTGCCAATCAGTCAATTAACCATGCAACACTTTTGCATTCAACTTTTCCTTCCACTTGGATATCATAACAATAACCACAGTAGGTTATATTATACCTCTTCACCTAGGTCAAATAAATATTTTTCCGCTTAACCAAGATCATATATCTTAGGTTAGGTCAGATCCAACAGATATTTCCATATTTACATTTAATTTACTTGTCCAATACAATCATTAATTAACCATTGAATCCATGCACTAATAATGGTTTCCTATGCATTAAATGAATATGGACCAATCTTAATTAATAATGCATATCCCAATAAAATCAATTATGTCAGCCATAGATCTCAAATCTCATCAATAATCAAAATACTATTGCTTGGATTTTCACTATCTCCTTTGGCATTTCGCTAGTGCTCGACATCATATTTCTTTGCTCGGTATCACCTTTCACTTTTCTTGGCATTGACCTTCCAGTGAACTGTCAGTGCTAGATAAACAACGTATCAATTTGCCAAAGTGCCAAATGATCAAGTACCCTGGTGTATACTCATAACTCAACCATTTCCTTGGTCTTCTTGTTATCCCATTCTTTTCAAATCTTCATCAATCAATGGATAAGGTACTCAAACATACAATGATAGTCTCACCAGTTAAGGTTTGACATCAATGACAAAATAACATTTGTCTACATTGTAGCAATCTTTCCAACAACCTCCCTCTTTGGCATTGATGGCAACACTAAACTATAAAACAATAATTTCCAACCAAAGTTACCATACAATCCAAAAAGTGCCTATGTTCCTAATGATCCTGATATGAACAAATCTTCATTAATGTCTTTAGCTTCATTCTGACTCCTTATGTGTCTATAATCACACTGATATTTTCTGTTACTGTTCAGCTCCCTCTTTCAGTAATATCTCCCTTTTATCTGTTGTTTTAGCAATAATCTCCCTCTTTGACAACAATGCCAAAGATGTTGACATCTTCATCATGCAGATTCTTTTGTTCTAATATTTGTATCATGTTGTTCCTATCATCTTTGTGTATGACTGATTTACTTTTCTATTTTGGTTTTCCACTTCACAATTTTTAGGCAGCATCCTAAAAATGTGACTTACTGTGCATCAATGTGTCAAGTGTTCTTATTAAAAAATTTTATGCAACAGTACCATTCAGCACTAGTTAGCCTCTGCTAGGGGAATTACCCCCAATTTACCTCTTAGATACTCATGAGCATCCTTGGGTAATAATTTTGTAAATAGTAATGCCAACTGTCCCTTAGTGTTCACATATTTCAGTCTCACCTCCTTCTTTTGAACTAGCTCCCTCAAGTAATGATACTTGATAGCTATATGTTTTGTCTTAAAGTGCATTATAGTATTTTTAGAAATTTTAATGGCACTCTTGTTATCACAATATATGACAACTAGTTCTGTGATCTCCTCTTTCATACCTTTCAGTAGTATCTTCAACCACACAATGTTTGAACAGTTAACATGAATACCAATTGTTAATATGAATTTAGAATAACTAAGAGGGGGGTGAATCAGTTATCCTCAGGTCTAGATGTGCCAATATAAAACTTTAAATCAACTTCAACAACTCAGATCTTCTTGGCAACAATAAACAATAAAAGTGTGCATTTTACTGTACTAATGAGATAAGCTTGCAGAAACTTAACAGTAAAACATGACAATAAAATTCACACATTTTGACACCATGATTTAACTTGGAAACCCAATATGAGAAAAAACACCAGTAACATGCTACCAAAATTTCACTCTTCTGAAGTGATGCTCTGTGAGGAGCCAACCTTGTTAAAGGTTACAAAATACACTGTCAAATGTGACCTGGTTAAAGGATTTAATCACCCTGTTAGGAGTGGCCTTGTCAGAGGACTTAGAACATTCCAATCTGAATGTAACCTTGATCAAAGGATTTATACAATGACTATTAGGTTAACCTAGTTAAAGGATTTGAACTAATACAATGGCTAGAAAGTAATCAAAAAGTGTGATCTGATTCATACAACTTACTTTGCAAATTCAGATCCAGTTTCAGCTTCTAATGCTAATTCACTGAGTGGCCTCCATTCTCATCTCAAACTATAGATCTACTTGGAAATCTATCAAGCAATCTCTCTCTACTTCTTTTCTCAGCCTTCTCTACTAGGTCTTTCCAATCAGTTAATTAACCATGCAACACTTTTTCATTAAACTTCTCCTTCCACTTGGATATCATAACAATAACCATAGTAGGTTATATTATACCTCTTCATCTAGGTCAGATAAATCTTTTGCCGCTTAACCAAGATCATAGATCTTAGGTTAGGTTAGATCCAATGAATCTTTCCATCTTTACATTTAATTTACTTCTCCAATACAGTCATTAATTAACCATTGAATCCATGCACTAATAACAGTTTCCCATGCATTAAATGAATATGGACTAATCTTAATTAATAATGCATATCACAATAAAATCAATTATGTCAGCAATAGATCTCAAATCTCATCAATAATCAAAATACTGTTGCTTGGATTTTCACTGTCTCTCTCGGCATTTCACTGGTGCTCGACATCATCTTGCTTTGCTTGACATCACCTTTCACTTTGCTCGACATTGACCTTCCAGTGAACTGTCAGTGCTAGATAAACAACGTATCACTTTGCCAAAGTGCCAAATGATCAAGTAACCTAGTGCATACTCATAACTCAACCATTTCCTTGGTCTTCTTGTTATCCCATTCTTTTCAAATCTTCATCAATCTATGGATAAGGTACTCAAACATACAATGATAGTCTCACTAGTTAAGGTTCGACATCAATGACAAAATAACAATTGTCTACATTGTAGCAATCTTTCCAACAAAACTTTCATATTTCTTAGTATTCAACAATCAAACATAACCATTATGACTGAGGCCTTTCAAAATTCATCTAATAATATCATTATTCATACTCAAATGTGGACATGGTCTCTCTAAAAACACCAATAATGGGTATGACACAACTACTCTTCGACCTCATAGAGACAATCAAGGATATTTTGTTCAAAGAAAAATAATGTATCAAAATGGAGATTCCATGAGAATAGATGATAGTAAGAAAGAGAAAAATCCATGCCACGGTGAAAATTGAAGATTGTTTGCTGATTATGAATATTTCCAAAAATACAAAAGAGTTGAAGCAAAGAGGTGTATCACACTCATTATAGTTGAGGATATTTATAACATTAATATATACTATTATGAAAGATAAAAGTAAGGATAAATGATAAGGACTACAACTATCACAACATATATAGTACTTGAAAATGCCATTGGAAAGGTCATTATCTAAATGGCTAACAATGTTTTGGCCAAAAAAACCCCACACATGAATTCCAACGCATGATATTGTAATATATACATTGATGGAAGTGCTCCAAGGTGTGCTTGCGCAAACTCCACTAAGGACTCCACTTTTCCTAGTCTTCTTAGGATCCTTAACTCAACTCTAGGATCTCCCAAGTATTTTTTCCAATGGCCTAAGACTTCACTAACTCAACACAATGAGTTATGCTTCTTGTGCTTCACCTTGAAGGACAACTATCACTAGTTTTGTCTCAATGCTTCACTCTAGCTTGAAGGATTCTAGGCACAAATCCTTCATAGAAACTCAACCAATGATACAAGGTTAATGTCCACCATTTGAAAAATTATTTTACATCCTTTTCACTCCAATGGAATAGGTTTTCAATCCCAATTCAATTGAGTTCCAAATTCACTCTTTATAGGACCCTATTAGGCATAATTGACCAAATAGCCCTATCCAGAGGGTTTTTATGGATTTCTTCCTAAAATGTACAAAAAACCCCAAAAAATAACCTAGGATCTTGATACCCTTTTGGAAGACCTAAAATATTTTCAAGGTCTAGGGTTCCCAAGTCATCCGTACACCAGTGTCTTGAAATGTAGGGCTAATAGGGATTTTTGGGTTCCTAAAATGTAGTTGATTGATTTCTATCTAGAAATCTATCCAAATGGATAGGTCAAGCTCTTAGCTATCAAATAGGGATCTATATGACCCTAATGAATCTAAAACTACACTTGGCTTAGACTTTTCACACACAGCCTTGCTTCTATAGTCAACTTTCTCTCTTCCATACACCTAACCGGACAGTCATAGCTCTCTTAGGGCAGGCTTCAAAAATAGAAAATCGGGTCTCTAGGCCTCCTAATTAAATATATACACTATAAAAAGGCTCCCCTAACATATTCATCCACCTTTTTCAGTTTCCCATGGTTGGATTCTATGGGGGAACCATGAAACTGAAATTCTCCTGAACTGGACTAGTAAACACTTTAAATCCTAAACAATTTTCTAAGACTATCAACTCAAATCTAATCTACTTTCTCATTGAATGAAAAGATCTTGTATATAATCCTACTTCATGGATCCAATATTGGATTCAACCTTTCAATCCACTAACACACCATTAACATTCAAACAAGTCGACTATACTGTAAAACCAGAACACTCTGCTTTCATTCACTTCAAAAACTTGCATACAATATCCTCTACCTTGGGAAATGAGCCACATAGTATCTTAAGATTCCTCTCCCATGTTTTTAGGCCTTCAAAATTGATTTCCCACTCTTATAATGAAGGGAATCCAAAGTTGTCAAGTTGCATGCAATATTTGCAAAAATTGCAAATGTTGTCATGACAACTTTTGAGCATCTTTTGCATTTATGATGCCAACTAAATTTTAGGACCTCTAACCCATATAACTCAATGAATTAACATCATTAAGTCCTTTTTAGTCACTTTTATTAGTTCTAGGAAAAATTTATACCATATTTCCCATTTTAGGCCCATCCTAAGGACTAACAACTTGAAAACAACCTAACCTAGACTAGATTTGATTCAATACTAACTACTAATCCATCTAGTCACACACACAAAAAGACCTTCTAAGGTCAAAGAAAAAACATACTAACTTGGCTAGAGTCATTTACAAGCCAAAATTGACTAAGGCTTTAGGGATAGCCTAACTTCTCCTGCACCATCCTCCCCAAATGAAAGGATTTCAATCCATCCTTGGATTGAGTAAGTTGGGATCCATGCTCAACTTTTTGAACTTAGACTCCTTTATCCAAGTTTCTTCTGCATCCATCTATCTATGCCACTTCACAAAGTGTTCTTTGTATTCCTTCTTTCTTTTCTTCTTGTAGACTCTAGAATCTAGTATGTGTTATACCTTCTTGATTAGTGCAAATGGAAAATTGAGTTCCTCCACCTCCTGTATAACTTCAGTCAAACTTTGATTTGGATCTAGGATTGGGACTTTATACAAGACTAAGTCTGCTACATTAAACACCAGAGATAAACCCATATCCTCTGGAAGTTCCACCTTGTATGCATTTGTGCCATATTTGGCCAGTATAGTACATGGGCCAATTATTCTCATCTAAAGATTATGTGGAATTCCATTCTGTAACCTTGCTTTGTTGAGGTATACCATCACCAAATCCCCAACTTAGGATTAGACATCTCTTTTTTTCTAATCCACTTTTATCTTTGTTCTCTCTATATTTTCAATAAGTGTCTTCCTCATTGTTTCATGTACTTCTTGCATAGAATGTGAAAATTCATCTGCATAGCCACTTCCCTTTGATCCATCCTTTAGATCTTTGAGCTCAAATATGCCTCTTGGGTGAAGGCCATAAACTATTTCAAAAAGACTCTTACTAGTAGTCCTATTCATTGTGTCATTATAAGCATACTCTGCTTGCCCAATGAGTTGGTCCCAAAATTGACCATACTCCTTAGTTAAACATATTAGAAGGTTACCAAGACTCCTATTGACTACCTCAATTTAACCATTAGTCTAAGGATGGTATGCAGATCCAAAAGATAAGTTGGTCCCTAGCTTCTGCCATAGAGTCTTCCAAAAATGACTCATAAACTTTGTGTTTCTGTCTAACACTATGCTCAGTGGTAATCCATATATTCTGACTACCTCCTTTAAGAATAGGTGAGCTATCTGACTTGCATCATGGATTGTCTTGCAGGGTAAAAAGTGTGCCATCTTACTAAATCTATCCACAATTACATAAATTCTATCCATTTCCTACCTTGTCTTGGGCAATCCCACTACAAAATCCATGCTCAAACATTCCCATGGTATGGTTGGAATGAGGAGAGGCTGGTAAAGGCCTGCATTAGAAGATGTACCTTTTTCCTTTTGATAGATAGCACAATTTTTGACATACTTCTTAATGTCCAAATTCATCTTGGGCCAAAAATAGAATCTCTAAACTAATTCTTGGGTCTCATTGACACCAAAATGTCCATTAAGTGCACCATTATGCTTCTCTTGGATCAAATTTTCTCTTATAGACCCTCTAGGAACACAAAATTGACTTCCTTTAAACAAAATATCACTCTACAAAGTATATTTAGAGAATTGACTATGAAAGTGATTCTTGTATTCTTGACATACCTTGTAGATGTTTGCAAAGTCTCCATCTTCTGCATATAGATCTTTGAAGCTATCTATCCCCATGCTCTGCACTTGTATCTCTTGGATGGTTAGGGCTCTTCTACTTAAGGAATCTAACCTTATTCTGCAATACCTTCTTGTGCTTAATTTTGAAAGTGTATGCTTGGAGGTATTCAAGCCACTTCATATGCTTGTGACTGAGCTTATCTTGTGAATTCAAGAAGCTCAATGCTCTGATACCAATTGTTAGAAACACTGAGAGGGGGGGGGGTGAATCAGTGTTTGTCTTATTA
>MU227525.1:93497-110386 GCA_018584345.1 Thuja plicata
AGCTCTGATACCAATTGTTATAAACACTGAGAGGGGGGGGGGGTGAATCAGTGTTTTTCTTATTAATTACTTTTCAGCAATTTAAACATAAATCAAACATACATAGAATGAAGCTTAACATAAAAAATCATAACACATGATATGATTATGGGGAAACCTTGATCAAAGGAAAACCCTGGTGGGAATTAGTACCCACAAATATTGTACTAAGTATAATGAGCTTGTGAGAGTTCCTTTGACCTGTTAGAAGCAGTCTTTACAAATATGAGTAAAATGACCTGGTTAAAGGTCAGACCCTATTAGGAGTCTTTTACAAAACCATGTTAAAGGTATATGGCTCACTACCTAGGCTCACTACCCAATAAGATGAAGGCTACAACCTTCTGAAAGATGATATGCACTATATCAAAATGAACTAGGGTGATGACACTATTGTCTGATTAGTTTTGTGTATGCGTGAATGCTATTGCTCTCTCAAGGAGCTATATTATGTACTAAATTCATAGTATTGTCCCTCTATAACTTCCTCTTACACAATAATCAACACTTGTATCATATCTTTACATGACATACTTATATATTTAAATCCGAATAGGCGTGACCCAAAACAGAACACTAGTCAGCCCTAAAAAAAAAAATACAATGCTTCCAAACAAGTCAGCTTCAAGAGTGTTTACTAAAATGTTTATAAGATAATTACAAACATATAAAAAAAGGTGCTTAGCCATTACATCTTAAAATAACACACGCTGATTAAAACACTTAGTCGGCTTCCATGCTCTATCTCCTGGACTACTGGTTTATTGATCTGCTTGTAACTTTGTCATGCTATAGTTCTGTACTATGTGTGTCTAGATGTAGCATGTAAATGTGTCATACAACTTATATTTGAATGCACATAAGCTAAATCGATCTCTCGCATGTGCGTTGATGTGCTGATCACTGAGTATCTTTGTCTGCCCTATTTTCCATACTTAGTCATTTTTTATTTTAAGATAGAGACTAATTATGACTTTGTTGCCATGATGACAACAAAAAATGAGTCATGCATCCTTAGGCAGTCAACTTTCCAACAGGATGATGGTTGTCCATCACTAAAAATGCCTTCATACTCCTGCAGCATCTCCTGCACTTCTTTTTGCAATTCTATCTTCTTGATTGTCTCTTCTTTTGGTTTCAACACAAGTGCAAAGCCAACTCCCTCTCCTTCTTCTAAGGCTTCTAAGAAGTCTTTCTCACTAACCACGAGAACATTGGGGCCAGATTATTTCATTTCTCCATCCTCCAATAGTGGCTGTATTTTGAATGTCGCATTGTCCTTCTTGAAAGAATATGAATTATTTGCTCCATCATGCATGGTCTATCTATCAAATTTCCATGGTATAGCTAGGAGTAGGTGGCATGCATCCATAGGTAGTACATCACATAATTTGTTATCCTTATATCCCCTAATTGATAATTTCACCCAAGCTTGTTCATTGACATTGACATGTTGTCCTTTATTCAACCAAGTAACTTTATAGGGATTTGTGTGGGGTATCCTCTTCATTTTCAACTTGATAGCTACTTCCTTTGACACTATATTGTCAATAGATCCTGAGTCTATGATGACTCTACACACTTTCCCCTTCATTTTTAATTTCACTCTAAATAGTGATCTCTTTTGAATAGACTCTTCTTTCACTGGCTCCTTAATCAGAGTTCTCATCATTAAATTTTCACCTTCCTCTGACTCTAGGGGTACTGCAGGGTGTTTACCTCCACAAATGGTGTCCTCTTGAACACAATTTACCCTTATATCACTTCCTTGGGAAGTGTTTCCTTTCTCTAGACACCTATATGCATGATGTCCTAGCTAGTTGCAGTGATAACACTTCATAGTGGAAAAATAGTTACCTCTTCCTTGACTACTGCCTCTTCCTCTATTGTAAGAGTTCCTTCCTCTATTTGAACTCCCTCTGTTGGAGTTTCCTTCTTTTTTCTCAGTAAGCTTAGTCTCTCCTTGACTCTTTAGTTCAGAACTTCTTCCACCATATCCACCTCTTTGTCTTCTATTGTCTCTTCCTCTGGTAGTGCTAGAATCTTGTTTCTTTCTTAGCTTCTCTTCAAATTTGATGACAATTTGGTGGCACTTCTGAATGGATTCTAGAGTCAAAAGACTCATCTTATCTTGTATGGTCCACTTAAGTCCATTAAGGTATCTTGCTACCTTCACTTTCTCATCCTATGGAACTCTAGACCTCATACAAAGCCTTTGAAATTATTCAGTATAGGAGTTTACATCTAGGTCCTTCTGTCTTAAACCTTTTCTTCTTTTATTCAGTTGGATTTCATAATCCTAAGGGATATGAGCATATCTGATCTTTGCAACCATATCTCTCCATGTGGCAATGAGCTTCTTTCTTTCCTTCTCCCTCTCATCTTGGATGAATTTACACTAAGTGAGTGTAGAACCTCTTAGTCTGGCATTAGAAACTTTCACCTTTTGAGCCTTAGTGATGCCATTGCACTCAAAATGGTTTTCTAGTCCTTCTATCCAATCTAGGACTATCTCTGGTTCCATCTTTCCAGTAAAGATAGGAACTCCTTCTAGTGCTTTACCACTCATAGCCTTTAAATATTTCAAGAATGGTTCCTCATTAATTATAGGGTCATCTTTAGGTTCTTCATTATCTATGGAAATCTCCTTTCCTTTCCCTTTAACCTTATCCTCCACTTCTTCTACTTTCACATCAACTTCATATACTTTTTTCTCTAATTGAGCCAATATATCTCAGAGAATTATATTCTCCACTTCTTGATCATCTACCTTCTTAGCCAACTCTACATTGGTCACCATTGTAGACTCTCCTAATGAATCTACTGGTTGGAACATTTACCACAAGCCTGATCAAACAAGCTTTGATACCAATCTGATGGAAGTGCTCCAAGGTGTGCTCACACAAACTCCACTAAGGACTCCACTTGTCCTAGTCTTCTTAGGGTCCTAAACTAAACTCTAGGATCTCCCAATTATTTTCTCCAATGGCTTAAGAATTCACTAACTCAACACAATGAGTTATGCTTCTTGTGCTTCACCTTGAAGGACAACTATCACTAGTTTTGTCTCAATGCTTCACTCTAGCTTGAAGGATTCTAGGCACAAATCCTTCATACCAACTTCAACAATGTTGTAAGGGTCATTTTCACTATTTGAACACTCATTTTTCATCCTTTTTACTCTAATGGAATAGGTCTTCAATCACAATTCAATCAAGTTCCAAATTCACTCTTTATAGGACCATATTAGGCCTAATTGACCAATTAGCCCTATCTCGAGGGTTTTTATGGATTTCATCCCAAAATTAAAAACAACCCAAAAAAATAACCTAGGATCCTAATACCTTTTTGGATGACCTAAAATATTTTCAATCTCTAGGGTTCCCAAGTCTCCGTACACCAATGTCCTGAAATGTAGGGCTAATAGGGCTTTTTGGATTCCTAAAATGCAGTTGACTGATTTCTATCTAGAAATCTATCCAAATGGATTGGTAAAGCTCTTAGATCTCAACTAGGGATCTATAGGACCCTAATAAATCTATAAATACACTTGGTTCAGACCTTTCACACACACCCTTGCTTTTGCATTCAACTTTCTCTCTTCCATACACCTAACCAGACAGTCATAGCTCACCTAGGGCATGGCTTCAAAAATAGAAAATTAGTTCTCCAGGCCTCCTAATTGAATATATACACTGTAAAAAGGCTCCCCTAACATATTCATCCACCTTTTGTAGCTTCCCATGATTGGATTCTATGGGGGATCCATAAAACCAAAATTCTCTTAAACTGGACCAGTAAACACTCTAAATCTTAATTTTTTTTCTAAGACTGTCAAATCAACTCTAATCTACTTTTTCACTAAATTAAAATATATTTTATCTAATCCTACTTCACGGATCCAACACTAGATTCAGTCTTTCAATCCACTAACACACCATTAACATTCAAACAAGTCGACTGTACTGTAAAACCAGAACACTCTACTTTCATTCACTTTAAGAACTTGCATACAATATCTTCTACCTCAGTAAATGAGCCACACAGTATCTTAAGATGAATCTCCCATGTTTTTAGGCCTTCAAAATTGATTTCCCACTCTTATAATGAAGGGAATCCAAAGTTGTCAAGTTGCATGCAACATTTGCAAAAAATTGCAAATGTTATCATGACAACTTTTGAGCATCTTTTGCACTTATGATGCCAACTAACTTTTAGGACCTCTAACCCATATAAATCTATGAATTAACATTATTAAGGCCTTTTACGGAACTTTTAACAATTTTCTTAGGTCTAGGAAACATTTAGACCACATTTCCCATTTTAGGCCTATCCTGAGTGTTAGCACTTGCAGAAAATCTTATGTCTCCATGCTTATCCCTGCCATCTCTACAATTTTTCTTTGGTCTCTGCCGTTAGAACCTAAGCCCTTAATGTGATTTCATGTTAGTTCAAAGGAAAACCCCTAGTTGACTTAGACTTGTTATGTTTCACAGTCACCTTTTTGGGCCACTTAAGTGATCCCTTTTTCTATGTGCTTTATTTCCTTTCCATGCGGTCATGAGATCGCCTAATGATTTTTGAATATTCTTTCCCTTCTCATGACTTAGAATTTCCCTTTTGTTGGGTTATCTCCTAAATAAATGACATAT
Source organism: Thuja plicata (assembly GCA_018584345.1). NCBI lineage: Eukaryota > Viridiplantae > Streptophyta > Pinopsida > Cupressales > Cupressaceae > Thuja > Thuja plicata. Next base: position 98,189 of record MU227525.1, read on the forward strand.
TCCTTTATGATCATGACATAAAGTGACTACCATCCAATGAGGTTGTGATCCTATGGTGGTTGAGTGATCTCCATATATAAGCTGAGGTTAGTATTTCATCTCCTGACTTAGAGTTCGCTTAGTCACCGAATCACCAGATGTCACCATGGTCAAAGGTGGGTCAACTCAGAGTTGGGGTTATGGATCAAAGACTATTTAAAGTTCATGCAAGTTGGAAAAGATGTAACGGTTGACTTGATTTATTAAAGCAAAGATACGCATGATCTATCTTGTAAGCCATTAAGTCAAGGTGACATCTAGCAGTGGTAGGCCCATGTTTTGTTTCCAGAGTTGCTAGGTCTCATGATCGAGATAGAATATTCCAATCTATTTGGAAACTTTGAGTTTCTCTTTAGTTGCGTGGTCTCCTGATGAGGGGGAATATTTTGAATTGATCTGGAGACTTTTTGAGAGTCGTTTGATTGGATGATGATCTAACGCTTGTCGATGAGTCTCTGGATGTAACCATGGTTGAGAAAATCTTCTAGTGACTTGGAGACATAAAAAGGGGTGATAAACCAAGTTGAAGGCAAGTTAGTGTGGTTAGTTCCTAGGTAAGATCAGTGCATCGATGGCCGTGTTTTTAAAAGGATGATCAAGTTTGAATCTGGGTTGTTGATCAGACATTTCACACTGTTTGTGACCATTTTATTTTAAATTTGAATATTTTATGTCTCAGATTTCATGGTGATGGCATGTTTTTCAACTTGCAGGATAGGGTAGATGGCTCCACCATTTCTTTTCCAATCAGAGTAATGGTGATTTGAGTGGCTTCGTGGTTGCTGCTAATTTTTTGGGATCTCCCTCTCATGGAATTGATGACAGAAATGAACAATTTTTTGCAGGGTATGGTGAGGGTTATGATTAGATTTGTTTCAATATTGGCAAAAGGACTAATTTGACCATTTCCCAAATTTCTTCAGCATGTGGATTTGACATAAGATAAATCATTTGAATGATCTTTTGAAGAAAGATCGATTGACAAAGAGGACTGCATTAATTGTTTGACAGGTGGTTGTTGAAACCCTTTCTTAGGGTTTCCATCTTCCTATTTATTCCTTTCTTCTCTCTGTTGTAGGGGTTCAAAAGTTTTGTTTTTTTAGGCTTTGTTCCCAGGATATAGTAGGCTATATTATTTTATATGAGATAGAATAGAAAATCCTTGTATCTTTTGCACATTATTGAAGTGGTTTTGTTTCAAGTCAGATTAGGGCATGTATGTGATTCATCATACTTAATACAATTGTTCCAGTGACAGGTCTCTCCTTGGTGTTAATCTTGTGAGTTTTGAGTTTTCTGATTCATTGCATAGGGTTACTTATGCATATGTTTTACTTCTCAGTTCTTGATCTAGGGTCAAGTGAAATATACTATGAATAGGGCATAGAATCTTTTGATTTATCTACAGAAGGATCTTATAAGAAGTGGTTGGTCTAGAGTGATTGTATTCATGTCTTTGAATCTTTGAAAATAGTTAATTCATGTTCCTACATTTGTATTTGAAATATGCCCAATGGATAAGGCACTAATCAAGGATTAGTAAACTCTATTGGATTACATGTTTGATTTGGTTTCTATTTATATTCTGCATTTTAATATATCAATACCATCTCCAAGCCTCAACTATTTTTTGGTTGATAGTTGTGAAGTCATACTTGGTGATAGAGAGTCAATGAATGCCTAGTTAGTATTTAGTACTTTATTACCATGATCTTTTGTTCAATCCAAAGTGAGGAATAGTTGAAAATAGTTATATAGTTTTCTGGATAAAGTATACCCACCTTGGTTTTGTAGAGCCAAAAGTAGAAGAGGGCAGTCTTGACCCTATAGTTGGTCCAATTATCTTACAGAGCTTTCATACTTGGAATTAACCACTCCTAACAAAATTCTTAAGATATATTGGTTGCTTTCATAGTGTAACAGTTTCAAACACCAACAAGATGGCCACTCTGGTGGGGATATAGTATAAAATAGTGTCCTAAGTAGCTAGTAAGTTGACCATTGGAAGTATAGAGTACCTTGTGTTCTGTGATTGTTGTTCTTGTCAGAAAGTGTTGTATTTACTCAAGAGAAAGTGTTGCATGTAGGGGTAGGCCAATTTAGTATTGCTTCAAATTTTCTAGGATCCATCTTCAAGGTTCCTTGAGACACCACAAAACCAAGATAGATCATCTCTTGCTTCACAAATTCACATTTTTCTAAATTAATGGATAACTTCTCCTCATGAAGTTTCTTCATCACAATCTTCAAATGTTGGAGGTATTCCTCCTTTGTCTTACTAAAAATTAGGATATTATCAAGGTACACAACTACAAATCTTCCTGTGTTGTCCTTCAACACTTCATTCATCAACCTCATAAAGGTGCATGGGGCATTGCTTAGTCCAAAGGGCATGACCAACCATTGATAGAGCCCTTATGTAGTCTTGAATGTTGTTTTCCATTCACCCCCCTCCTTAATTTTGTTTTCATGGTACCCACTCTTCAAATCCAACTTGGTGTAGTACCTTGCTCCTCCCAAACAATCCATAAGATCTTCAATCCTAGGAATGGGAAATCTGTACCTTATAGTGATCCTATTAATTTCCCTTGAATCAGTACAAATCATCCACTTACCTCCCTTCTTTGATGCTAGAACCATTGGTACTACACATGGGCTAATGCTTTGTCTGATTAGACCTTGGTCCAAAAGTTCTTGGACTTGACTAACTATCTCCTTGTTTTGATTAGGAGTCACCTTGTATGAAGCTTTATTTGGTAGAGATTCTCCTAGTATGAAGTCAATTTGATGACTTATGGCTCTAGGAGGTGGTAACATTGTAGGTGACCCATCACTAACTATGTATTTAAACTCCTTCAATAACTCTTGCACCTCCTTTGGTAATGGTGCTTGTTCCACCTTCTTCTCTTCACTAGGATTAAGCATGATAGCATAGTGTGTTCCTTCTCCATTCTTTACACCTTTCATGTACTCCTTATCTCCTTGCAATAAGACATTAGGTCCTCCTGATGTAGACCTCTCATCATCAATGAGTGACTGAATTTTGTAGGTGACCCTATCTTTCTTGAAAGAATAAGAGTTCTTCTCTCCATCATGAATTGTCTTCCTATCAAACTGCCATGGCCTACCTAAGAGTAGGTGGCATGCATCCATTGGGAGTATATCACACAATATTATGTCCACATATTTGCCTATTGAAAAATCAACCCATGCTTTCTCATTTACAAGAACATGCTATCCCTTATTTAACCATGTAACTCTATAAGGGTTTGTATGAGGTATCTTGGTTAGTCCTAGCTTGCTGATTGCCTCCTCTGAGATGATGTTATCAGTAGACCCTGAGTCTATGATCATCTTGCAAACTTTTCCAAGTATCTTGCACTTCACTCTGAAAAGTGCCCTCCTTTGTTTAGCTTCTTCTTTGACAGGTTCCTTAATTAGAATCCTCCTAATCATTAGATTCTCCCCACTCTCTGAATCAAGGTTAATTTCAGGAACTTTAGTACTACTGGTCTCTTCTTGGGCTAGGTAATTTACCCTCTTTTCACCATGTGAACTAGAAGCCTTCTTAGGGCATCTATAGGATGGATGGCCTAGTTGATTACAATGAAAGCATTTCATATTTTCAAAGTGTGAGGATCTTCCTGGACCTCCAAATATGCCTCTTCCTCCACCTTGGAATCCTTTTCCTCTACTCATACTTCCTCTTCCACTGGTCTCATTGACTATTTTAGTCAATTTGGATTCTCCTTGAGATCTATAATAACTGTCTCTACCAGCAAAGATACCTCTATGTCCTCTATTCTCTTTTCCTCTACCTCTCCCTCTTGAGGTCTGATCATGTTTCATCTTGCTTTTCTCTTCTATCTTTAAATCCATCTGATAGCATTGTCTCACACTGGTTGGGGTAGTAAGGCTCATCTCTTCTTGTATAGACCACTTGAGTCCATCCTGTTATCTATCTAATCTGATGCTCTCATCCTCCACTATCTTGGATCTTAAGAATAACTTTTGGAACTCCTTAGTATATGCTTGGACATCAAGGTCTTTCTGCCTGAGGTTTTGTCTCTTTCTATGCATCTAAACTTCATAATCATCTGGTAGGTAATTCTTCTCTAGCTTGGCCAACATACCCTTCCATGTAACAATAGGGTTCTTGCCCTCTTTCTCTCTCTTAGTCTGAACATACTTCCACCAAGTAAGTGATGGACCCCTCAACCTAGACTTAGCCACTTTCAACTTCTGAGCATCTGTCACACCATCACATTCAAAGTGATTTTCAAGACTATCTATCCAGTCCATGACTAGATCAACATCCATTTGTCTACTAAAAAGTGGCACACCCTCCAATGCTTTACCACTTAAGGCCTTGAGTGCCTTCAAGAAGGGTTCCTCTTGTAAGACTAGATTAGAAGTAGGTGCTTCTTCTTCTAAGTCCAACTCCTTCTCCTTAGCTTCCTTTTCTTCTTTCTTGTCTACCTTGTCCTTCACTCTGTCTACTTTGTCTTGGAATTCTCCTAAGAGTTTCTCTAATTGGCTCAATCTTTCTCTTAGTAGTCTATTTTCCTGTTCTTGTTCTTCAACTTTCTTGGCCAATTCAGCATTGGTCACCATATTTATAGATTCAATTGACTCTCCACTTGATTCTTGAGTCTGTAACATCCACTAGCTGGAACACTTCTTATCCCAAATCTTGAACCTATACTTTTATACCACTCTGATAGGAAGAAACTTAGTCACCTCTTGAGTTGTCTTCAACTCTTTATAGGTCACTCCTAGGACCCTTAAGGTTTCCTCAATCCACCCTCCAAATCTTGGAAAGACCCAATTCTTTCCCTCCACTAAGAGTCTTCCTATCTTGTTAGGTTCCCTATTATTTGTTCCTTGCAAGAACTCCTCTCAACTATACCTCCCAAGCCCTAATTATTGTTTTGGATTGCAGGAGGGCCAGGGCTTCAGTCAACTTCATTTTCCAATCCCAAAATGGGTCTCAAGTTTCCAAGCTAAGCCATTTCTCCATCACTCTCCATATTCCTATCTTTTAGGCTTTGTAGCCCTTTTCACCAATCAGGCCTCCTAAAAAGTAGGAATGCACTATTTTAATGAAAAATTCTCAAAGGACCCCCAAGTATATTTTGGCAGTTCACACTTACCACACAAGACCTTTAGGATTTTGGTGGTCTCAAGTCTTAACCTTGTCTGTACACCCTGTTTCAGAAATAGGGTTTTTTCAAGCTTTTTATACCAGTCTTTGGTCTTTGGACTCAAAACTTGGTAAATTGGTCTCTTGGGAACTCCTCCTCATTCTTGAGTACCTGCACAAAATATATCAACACATTCATGGCCTTCTTGGCTCATTCCAACATCCCTCCTGCATTTACCAAACACTTCTTCACAGTCTTCCTAGCCGGGCTACATCCGCAACTCACCTAGGGCAAGACTTTAAAAATAGGTACACTCACTTCCAGAGCTCTACCTTCCATATTATTGAAGCTCCATGGACTTAGTTTCCATCCCTAAGAGGCCATACAAAAACAATGGTGGGAAATGGAGTTAGGTCCACATCTTTGCCTCTCTGTCAAAACTAGACAACAAACTATAGAAAACAAACTAATTTACAAGATGCAAAAGAAAAGTAACTACAGAAAAAATTAACTACTAGATTAACTCTATAACATGAGAAAAAATGGTCTCATATGATCATAGTCTTAAATCTAATCCATGCACAATAAGAATGAACAAAAATCTTCAAATCTGCTACTCTGTCATTCAAACTCCTTGGCTCCCAAAACTCAAAAATCCGTACAATGACTTCCAACCCTTCAAATTAGGGTTTTCCTTCCTTATATCCCCTCAAAACAAATTCCTAAATCCTTGGATTAAATCCATCCAACTTACACATCGAAACCCTTAAGACAACCAAAAATGTTGTCAACAACTTTTAAAAGTTGCTAATGTTGCATAGCAACATTTTGACATCTTTTTCACATTTGCACTTTTCAAGTGTTTTAACACTAATCTGACCTAAATAACCCTAGTTAGACCTCTTAGGGTATCATAGGACCCTAAATACATGAAAAAAATCAACTTTCCACTTGACCACATTATCAAGTACAATGCCATTAATGAGCCAAAATGAAGTACTTTGACCTAACAAAAAGCACAATTAAACACTACTTCACACCACACTTGGTCCACATGAACTTATATAATTACAGTGCCCTTCAAGAGGGTCTTTAACACTTTCCCACACCAAAAAAACATGAGATCACCAACTGACTGGCCTCTCAAGGGTGCTCCTGCACTACATAACATTTGATATATTGCAATAAATCACTGTGGAAACTCTACAAAATATGACTGCCAGAACTGAACACAATATTGTGGAAGACGTTAATGATATTGATTTTAGGGAATATCATAAAATATTGGCCTTGGTTTAAACAAACAATGATTAATTTGACATTAAATGATGATCTTATTACATGCCAAACCCTACCCAGAGGAAGAATATCTATTTTTTACAATTCAAATAAAGTGATGCAACTTGAAAACCTAAAACTAGAAACGCTCACCACCCAACCAAGTACAAAAAAATCAATGCAAATATACATATATGTATGTATGTATGTATGTATGCATGCATGCATGTATGTATGTATGTATGTATGTAAGTATGTATGTATGTATGTATGTATGCATGTATGTATGTATGTGTATATATATGTATGTATGTATGTGTGTGTGTAAACATATGTGTGTATATATCTATAGGTGTATGTGTATATATATGTATATATGTAAATACATACATACTTACATATATATGCAGAAACTGATGTAGAGTGGGTAGTAGGAAGCCTCCAAAGGCTCAATAGGGAAATATACCCCTTCAATTCCCAATTCAAAAGGAAAAGTTCTTCACACTTATCACAAGTGGGGAAAGGAATTAGTCTAAGGTTATCAAAACCCAATACCCCAAGGAAAACCTATTCACTAGGTCTCACCAAGCCTCAAACACCAGCTACCTAGGTTGGCTACCAAGCACTCTAACACAAATTATCAAAAATACACCATAAAGTGACTCTCAGGACCAGGGGTGACCTAAACTCAAAGGTATGGTCTATTTAGGTCCCTAAAAACTTACTCCAATGTCTCTATTAATACTTCGAAACTTTTGAGACATAGTTGCTTCACAAACCCAACATTAGGCTTGTAGCCTTTTCCCGGGGGATATTTTCTTTTAAACAAGATTTTTACACATAACCACTAGAATGGATTAGGGATTTAGACACCCTTTATGGCTTAAGATCTTAGAATTAAGCACCAAAACATGAAGGTGAAGAAAAGAAATGAAGACACATCAAAATGCTTCTGTAATTAGGGCTAATTAGGCATGTACTTACACTACAAGTACCTCTTGAATGCATCTAATGACAAAAATAATTATTGTATCATGTGAGATCATGTACAAGGGTTTCCTACACTATTTTAGGGCCTTTTATGAATCCCCAAATAGGAGTTATGATGATTGTCCCAATTCAGTGAATGGTGCATACATAGCAATATACACCTAGGGCATAATGGCAAGCCCATCTCCCTGAATTTTGGTGAACCTATCCTAAAAATTCTTGAATAAAATAACCAAAAAATTCTTTCAAACAAGGGTAATTGAATTCCCATGGTGGAAATTAGAAATACACTCAATACTTTGTGAAACCCTGATTTAGGGCCTAAAATCTAGGGCAGGAAGAATGAAAATTAGATAACTTTTGATGGGTGGGGTATTAGACCATGAAACCAAATGTAGAAGGATGCTAACACATGGGGATACCTTATTCATTCATCCTTTCTCTTAGGTGGATCCATACCCGACCATACAAATAGATTGTTTCTCGAGAATGCAGGAAAATGGTAGTTTCTTTATTGATTTTGCCAAAAATTTACATCAAGTTAGGCCTACCACCCACCTATGAGGTCTTTGTAGGCACTCCCAATGGTTACATAAAAAATTTGAACCAACTATCCATTTGGGAGTTGTTTTACAAACTTTGACAAAAAGTTGTTATGTTTGCTCAAAAGTTGCTTGACAACTTTTGAGCAATTTGAGCATATTTTGCAATTTTGCAAATTTGGTGACCAAAATTGGTCCCAACGTTATTTTTGTGATCCCTAGTGTATTAAAACATGAAAAACATAAAAAAAAAACTATAAATAGGGTTTTGGACAATCATTGACAAATACTTGACCAAAGGCTCATAGGATGCCACTCTTGGAACTATGGTCTTACAAAAGATTCCAATGATTAACCCATGGTTATAACATGACTAGAGGCCACTTAGGACCTTGATGGAAACCCTAAGCGCAAAAGGAACACTTAGTTCATTTAGGGTGCTCCTGCACCATACTCCCCATGAGATTGGAACTCAATTACCCACTTGAGGTTAACTGGTTAGTAGTGGTTCCATGTTGTTTGATCTATTCCTCTGTCATCTAGGTAGCATCTATTGGAGGGATTCCTTTCCATTTCACTAATTATAGCATGTACTTATTATTCCTTGTTTGCTTCAGCAGTTTGGATTCCAAAATTGTGTCTAACTCCATTGGTTTGCTTTGTGGGAGATCTATCACATAATCTCCATCATCCTCATCATGTGGATCCTGCACATTAGCAACATCTGTGACACACTTGAAAGGGGTGAGGTTTGCAACATTAAAAATAGGAGAAATCAGTAAAGTAGGAGGCAAGGAAATTTCATGGGCATTTTCACCCATCTTGTTGAGGATGGTGCATGGTCCAACTTTCTTCATGTGTAACTTTGAGTATCTTCCTTTAGGTAGTCTTTCCTTCCTTAGGTATGCCCATACCTTATCTCCAATCTTGAAATAAATCTCTCTCCTTCTCTTATCTGCTTGTGCTTTATATTTCATGGTGGATTGTTGTAGTGACTCTTTCACTTTTGTCTGCACTTTAGAGATCAGTTTGGCCAATTCCTCTCCTTGTGCACTAACTCTGAAATCAAAAGGTAACTCCACCAAGTCTAATGGAAATTTTGGATGAAGTCCATATACAATATGGAATGGTTTCTTTCCAGTAGATCTATTCATTGAATCATTAAATGCAAACTCTACTTGAGGTAAAATCATGTCCCAAATTTGGGTGTATTTTTTTGTAAGGCATCTTAGGATATTCCAAAGAGATTTGTTTACCACCTCTATTTTCCCATTTGTTTGTGGGTGGTATGCTGAACTATAAGTCAGATTGGTGCCCAATTTCTTGAAGAGTGTCCTCCAAAAGTGACCTTGAAACTTTACATCTCTGTCAGAGACTATTATTTGTGGTATACCATGGATTCTAACCACTTCTTTAAAGAATAGGTGTACTATATGTGAAGCATCATTTGTGCTCTTGCAAGGAACAAAATGCACCATTTTACTAAATCTGCCCACTATGACAAAAACACTATCATAACCCTATTTTGTTCTTGGAAAACCCATTATAAAGTCCATTGAAATTGATTCCCATGGCCTAGAGGGAATTGGTAGGCGTTGGTACAGTCCTTGGTAAGTGGATACACCTTTTTATTGTTGACAAATAGTACAAGATTCTACAAACTTCTTGACTTCATTTCCCATTCTTGGCCAAAAATAACTTCTTTTTACTAAATATGTGGTTTTATCTATCCCAAAATGACCTCCTAAGCCACCACAGTGCTTTTCCTTTATAATATTTGTCCTCATGGAATATTTAGGTATGCATAATTGAGCTCCTTTAAACAAGAGTCCATTCTAAATTAGAAAATCAAAAAAATCAGTATGATATTTACCTATCATCTTAGTGCATACTTCAAAAATTTCTCCAAATTCTGGATCATCTGCATATAGGTGTTTTAGGGAGTTAATCCCTACACTCTAAAATTGTATTTTCTCAACCAATCCAACCCTTCTACTTAGGGAATCATCCACTTTGTTTTCTACCCCCTTTTTGTGCTTTATATTGAAGGTATAAGCCTGCAACTGCTCCATCCATTTGATGTGTTTGACTCCAAGTTTTTCCTGATTGTTCAAGAAAATCAGTGCATGGTTATCAGTATAAACAATAAATTATTTTGGGAGCAAGTAATGTCTCCATTTTTTTAGGGCTTGTACCATTGCATAGAGTTCTAAATCATATGTAGAGTATCTCTTCTTTTCATCATTTAATTTTTTTTAGAAAAATGCTATAGCCTTACCTTCTTGGCTTAAGACTGCACCTATTGCCAAGTTGCTTGCATCTATCTCAACAATAAATACCTTATTGAAGTTAGAGAACACTAGGATTGGGTATTGGGCCACTCTATTCTTGAGATATCAGAATGCATCTGCAGCTTCTTTAGTCCATTCAAACCAAGTGTTTTTTCCACCCTTTATAGTGTCCAACATAGGAGCACACACATGACTGAAATTCTTAATAAACTTTCTATAAAAAGTTTCAAGGTCATGAAAGCTTCTAACATCACCTTGGTTCTTTGGTGGAGGCCAGTTGACAATTGCTTCAACCTTTTATGGATCCATTTTGAGGGTTCCTTGGGAGATGAAAAACCCTAGGAAAATAAGTACCTTCTTCATGAACATACACTTTTCCAAGTTAATCACTCACTCGTGCTGATGGAGTCTCCTCAAAACTTGCTCAACATGATCAAGATGTTCCTCTTTGCTATGACTATAAATCAGAATGTCATCCAAATATATGACTACAAACTTGCCACTAAAATCAATGAAGACCTCATTCATGAGTCTAATGAATGTACAAGGAGAATTTCTCAAACCAAATGGAATAACAAGCCACTCAAACAAACCTTCAATTGTTTTAAACACTGTCTTCCATTCATCACATGGATTTATCTTGATTCAGTGATAGCCTAATTTTAAATCAATTTTTGTAAAGTAACAAGTAGTGCCTAGTCGATCAAGCAAATCTTCCATTCTTAGAATGGGAAACCTATATCTTATAGTGATTTTGTTTAAGGCCCTGCTATTAGTACATAACCTCCACTTGCCACCCTTTTTAGGGGCTAATACTGATGGGAAAACACATGGACTAAGAATTTTCTGAATCAGTCCCTTCTCCAATAGTTCACTGATTTGTCTTGCAATGTTTGCATGCTGAATATGTGTCATCTTGTATGGGGCCTTGTTAGGTAAGGAGGAGCGAGGTATTAAGTCTATTTGATGATTGACATCTCTTAAGGGAGAGAGGCTTGTGGGTAAGTCACTAGCAGTGACATCACTATATTTTGTTAGCAAATTCTTGAATTCATCTAGTATAGGATCTTTATCAATAGACCTTATACTATCTTTGGGCTTGGAGATTAAGACCAAGGCTTTAGTTTCAGGTTCCTTCAACACTTTCAACATTTCTTTTTCACCCAAGGTGATGACAGTAGGTTCTTTCTCTGCTTTGGCATCAGGTAGGGGATTCATAGTGAAGGCTTTCCCATTTTTAGTGATAGAGTAGGTGTTCTTCCTACAATGATGTGTGGCATCTACATAATATGGTCTTCCTAGAAGGATGTGGGAGGCATCCATTTCAACAACATCACAAAGTACCTTGTCCTTAAAATCTTCTATAGAGAATTCTATCCAAGCTTGTTCAGTAACTAAGGTTTGTTGAACCTTGGTTAGCCAAGAGACATGATAGGGGAAAGGGTGTGGCTTCTTAGGAAGATTTAATTTTTGAACCATTTCACTAGATACTAAATTTTTAGTTGAACTAGAATCTACAAGCAAATTACATAGCTCTCCATGGAATTTGATCTTTGTTCTAAAAATATTCTTCCTTTGAGGAGGTTCTTGGCTTTGTGGTATTTGAAGGAAGACTTGTCTCATCATTAAACATGTTCCTGTTGACGGGGTTTTGCTGACCGGGTCCGCCAACAGTCATAAGTTGTCACCGGGTTCCGGAGTCCGGAGAAATCGGCCAACTTCGCCTGTAAAGGTTGTCCGGGGGAATTAAACCCTCCGGGCCTTCAAGTACCTGGGTGTCGGGTCATGATGGTGCGGGGCTCGGTTGGGAGAGGTGACTATTTTTGAGGGGGATAGCTGGTTACTTCAACTCATTCTCCCGGAGATTCAGAATAGTAAGGGTTTCCCGGAGTATTCCACACTTAGCAAATAAAA
>MU227525.1:110536-129363 GCA_018584345.1 Thuja plicata
TAATCTACTTTAACATATCAGAGTGAAGGACATACAGAACATCAAAACATGAAATACCATTAACTCAGAAGTAGAGACGTTAACAACTTCATTGCCAAGAATCCTTCCTTCTTCATTAATGTAGTCCCGCAAGCACTGGTGCGTGATACAATGGTGGCTCCAAGGGAGCATCTAACTATCAAGAACATAACAATGGAGCATTGAGCTCTGCAACTGAAACTAGAAAATTACTTTGCTATTTCTTATGGACAACAAAATCATCAATTTTGCCAATCCTTGGAAATGGGCCAATTTGCCTATTTATACAATTCTTTCTAACCCTAACCCTATTTTACTGCTCTTTAATAAAATACAATATCTGGGGGCCAGTACTACCTGCGCCACCCTACAAAAGACCTGGAGATGAAATAGGTCTGCCATGTCAGAAGAAGAAGACAAGAATATACATTGGAAGAATCGGCCTCAAGAAAAGAGCCAGAGAGAAGAAAGTAGGTCCCCCAGGGACCGAGGCTACATGCCTCATAAATGGGAGATGCGGCGCCTTGTCTCCAATGTGCCAGGTGTACCTTTGAATGGCGCCTCAGGAAGATCACTCTGTTAGAAGCCAATTGTCGAGCCAATGCCTCTTGATGAGTCCAACTACCCTTCGACAGTCTTTATTAACCACCTCTGAAAGTGACCGGTCAGCCTCTGGGACCGGGACACAGATCAATTTAAAGAATACAAGATTGTGGATCCGGAACTCTGGGATCCGGGGACTTACGTCCCTCAAAAGAATAAAGAATGCTGAATGCTCAAATTTCCCCAGTTCCCAGAGAACGCTCAAGGCTTTTTATTATCATTGAAGGCCTGAAGGATGCGAAAAATGCCATCTTCATCAATCTTCCTTAGGCTAGCCCTTCTGTGTCTGGCCACTTCAACTTGTTCCACCAAGTCTGGAACATTATTTCGGAACTCATCTGCCATCCTGGCAGCATCATGGCCCTTAAGCACCATTTTGGTTAGCTTTTCCATTCGAGCCCCATCCATTCCCTCCGGGGATTGATACCGGGATGCCATCCTTTCATCAAAATTCCCCAAAAATGACTCCTCGGGGGTATAAGTATTTGTACCAAGGGGATCAACCCCGGAAGCCTTTATTACAAATGACTTGTATAAATTAAAAGAATATTTCATTGTGTTTATCTTTTCTTGTAAAGACTCTACCAGTTGCTTGGTCACCTCCAATGTGAGGTCCATTCTGGAGTGCTGAGCCTTTACGAAATCAAATAATTCCTCACCCAGAATTCTGGATCCAGAAATTATATCTTCTCCCAGGGTGAGGAGTTCTTTGAACTCCACCTTCCATGCCTGGTAATTCTTGGCGTCACTCTCCCACTGCTCAATCATTGCTTCCGCCTGCAAAATAATCTGCCGGGCCGTATATAAATCTGGGAGGGTGGCCGCTAGGAAACGCTGGGTGTTTCCTATCTGTAGAGCGACCCATTCGTCTACTACCTGGGCCTTCTTCTTCATTACACGTAGGGAGTCTATGTCACTCTGCGGTAATTCCTCTGATGTGGACATCTGTGGAGGGGCAGCATTGAGAGGTCGGGCCAGCTCTGTAAGCAACCCCATGAGGTTTGCATTCTTCTCTTTTTCTGCCTTGAGCCCCTGGGCCTCCTTTCCGTATCGGGCCTCTACTGCCCTTGCCGCTTCCTTTAGCAGGTCTACTTTGCCCTACTTTCCTCTTTTGCCCAAGGATACCTCTACAATGTTATAATCTGCGGGATCTGCGGCCGATTCATCAGTGTCTGGTGGAGGTGTTTCCACCACTGCAACTGTTTCTCCTCCCAGCCCAGTTCAAAGGGTATGAACTGTCTGGGCCTTCTTCACTTTTGGCGGGGCCTAAGCCAAGGCCATCATTTCGGCCAGGGAGATAGGGACTATTGGAGCTGATTGGGATTTCCTTTTTCTTCTCTCGGCCAACCATGGAGGTGGGAGGGGTGGCCTTCCTGCCAGAGTTTGTTCTTCGGATCCTCTCCCGGTGTCCGGTGGTGGCTGCTCCTTTTCAACATGTATTTCCTCTATTTCCCTCCCTGCTGGAACCTCTTCTATAGCAACATCTTCTTCAATTTCCATCTCCTCAGCCTGGTCTGTGATGTTAATTATTGTGTCTAGACCCTGATCGGCTTCTTCGGGGATCTCCTCTTCATGTTGCTCCTCTTCTTCTTATGTCGGTAGTAAGGGCGGTATCGGGCCAAGATTCAGAGTTTGGGCTGATGTGATTACCTGCTCGAAGGTTTCCCCCGGGAGTGGCCCTGAGAATACGGTGGCTGGGGTTATGGTTGGTCTCGAAGTTCTGGGTCTGGGTTCCCCAGCGGATGCCTTCTGTTCACTTGGCAGTTGTTGGTCCACTCCCGGACCTTCTGTTCCTGAGGCCCCAGAGATAATCTCTAGTTCTGGCCTCTTTTCTTCTATTTTTTTCTCTTCTTGTTCTGCAGCTTCTACTTCCCAGTCTTTCGGGTCCACAACCTCTTGTTCTTGCTCTGGGACTTCTATCCCTGCTTGTGTATCGCCCCCTTGCAGATTTCCAAACTCATCGGTTGCGAACATGTCAAACTCCTCTTCTAGAGGGGGACTGGCTAGGATGTCTGCCTATTCTGTTTCCTTCTCCAGTTCTGGGTAACTAGAAGAAAGGATCTCCACTTCTTTTGGGAGGGAAGCCCTGGGCGCTGGTTCTGCCTTGGGTTGTTTTATGTGCTTTCTCTTCCTCTGGGTGATCAAAGGCGGCCCCACATATGCTATTGTTGTTGCCTCCAGAGGATCCACCCCCGTCGCCTTCGCCATTAAGGCAGCCAGTGATGGGGAGGAAGGAGGATGAATTGTTCCGGCCATTAGCGGGGGAGTGGCGAGCCTTGTGATCAACTACTCCCTCATTTGTTGGGAGGCCGCTACAGATTGCCTAATCTATTCTTGAATGGGGACTTGCTACACAGGGGGAGTTATTTCTATCCCCTTTCCTTTATCTGTGCCTTGTGCAGAAGTCCCGGCCCCCGAAGTCAACCTTGGTACCAGTGGTGGTGCTTTTGTTACCGGCCGGGAGGCTAGGCGCGCACTCTCAGGGCATGCCTTCTTAAATAGGCATGACTTCTCTCGAGCACCTCCCAAGTGAAGTCCTCAATTGTGTGGTCCTTCTGGACACCCCAATTCATTGGTGCCAGAGGCATTTTGTCGATCCCCTTTTCTTTGTATTGGGGATCTATAGTGGGGGCATCATCTGAAAAGCCCGCTGGGAACCTCCGGAGCTTTAGCTCCTGCATCATTCCAGCCGTCATTCTGTCGTAATGCTAGCTGCGCACATCCATATCATCCTGGCGATCTGCCCAAAAGTCTTCTATGTGTGCATGGTGGGGGTACGCAGCACGGGGCAGTGTCATTGCAATTCTGCCATGCGGATCAAAATTTTTCCGCGCCAGATAAAATTCCTGCAAGTTGTAACATTGAAGCTCATTATCTGCCTCCTTTGCGGCGGCCAGATTGCAAGTGTAGTTCCCATAGGAGATTGGGAACAAAACATTTGGGACCTTCTTGTGGGCCAAGAGGGTATGCAGCTCCATCATCTGCCAGCAATATTCCAGCAGCACGATCTTGTCCCCACAATGCTTGGGCAACAAGTAGGGTTTCTCGGAGAAGCCGACGACCCTAATGTATGTGTGCTGCTGGAACTGGATGTAGTAGTGCCCATAACTACTAACCAATTTCATCGCCTCTGTAGACAGGCGGTATCCGGCATCCCGGGTGGGTGTGAGCAATTGGTAGTAAACGAAGGAGTCGTTTACCCGACAGTAACTGGGGAAGCTGGCTTCCCATTGAATCTGTGGGAAATGGTCCCACAGTGCTTTCTGTCCCCGGCCAAGTCTGAGAATTCCATCTATAAGTAGGCCATTGGAGTGGAGCCTCTGTTGCGCCAAAGCCCAGAAAACATAAGAAGTCATAGAGAACTTCTTCTGCTTGTTCAGCTGTCGGAACTGGGAGTCGACATGGTTGGAGATAATGGTCACCCAGTCAAAAAACTCTCCCTTAGTGGAGATGCCCAGGAGGAAATAGTACATCCACTTTGCAAATTTTTGGGCGGAGGGCTGCCCAAATACTCGGGCCAATGCTATCATCCCCATTTGGATGCTTTCTTTGAATTCGGAGTGGGGGATATCTATCTTCATTCTTTTTGGATCTCTCTTTGGGACCTTTAGCCAATGAGTGTTCATGTACACCCGGGTCGCATCCTCCAGTTGGTTGAATTGTTTCAAGGCCTCTATCCTTGTGAGCACCAAGGATCTCTCAAATTGCGGGATTCCCAGGCCTGCTTGGAAAGTAACTGGGTCAAGGGACACTAGTGGAGTGGGGAATCCCGATGGTTCTGCTGGTGCTAACATGACGGCCTGGATAGAAGAGTTATAGTGGGCCGCCAGAGTAAGAACAAGCTCCAGAGACTGCAAGGAGGATGGGAAGCAAGCTGCCCAAAGAATTCCGGAACCTCCGACGTTGGTCGCAATTGTATCTCCAGCCTGCCGCTGAATATGCATTATCTTCACTAGAGCCTGCATTTTTGCCCAAGTTCCGACACTAGGGTCGGTCATAAATTTTTCCTGAGACTCAATATTTGAGCCCACAATCTCCTCACCCTGCATATACTTCATGGTGAGGGGTAGCTTTTCTAGGGCCTTCTCTATCTTAGACTTTGCCGCTGCCCTGGTCTCGGTTGTGGATGGCAACTCTAGACTTCCGGGAGGAGATGAGGCAGATGCTTCAGACATGGTTGTAAAGTGAAGTTCAGACCTATGAGACAAAGCGACCGTCATAACATATTTATCAAAATAAATCAGTAACTCTGGGGTCCAGAGTTCTTACCACCGCGCCGTTTGCTTTTCCTGAAAAGTTAGTTTTTTGCATAAGTATCCGAAAAGAAAAACATAAACTTAGCATTTTCATATTATATCCCTGGGTCTGGGAAATTTTGTCACACTTGATGAAGACATGGGATGAATGACGGAAAGGGACTCGAAGCCTAGAGAAGTGACCATCAGTAAAGAAGAATGTGGAAGCAGGTCCACGTGGACGCCACGTGCGCTAGTATTGAATGGATGGGATGGCACTGGCGGCGAAGTCGACTGTTCGAACGTGCGAAAAGGGAAAGCCAATTGGCCAGAATTAATTGTGCGCATGGGAAATAAAAGAGGCTCTGACAGCCTTGATGGAGGAGAGAGAAAATTGCCTGTTTAAAACCGGCCAAGAGCCGAGTTTCAAACAGGTGGTTTTCTGCCTCGAAGCAAACTTGAAGCGAAAAACCAACAGCAAGGGTGACTCGACCAGCTCGTCGAGCCACCCGGAAGGATATACAGAGAGTCAAAGGGTATATACATGGAAAGGAGGGATATATACAAGGGTTACCTACAAAATATACATATATACATGAATATACACACGGGCAACTCCCGCAAAAAAAACTAGACAAAGCTGAAACAAGAATATACAGCTATTTATGATATATACATGCTATCTACAGGCTATTTACATCTGCATAGAAGGCGAACAACCTTCTCATAGAGCTGAACCACTAGCAAGTGGAAAAACTAGAAGACCAAAGAAAAACAACAGAGAAACAAAGCAAACGCAAACAAAAATGAGCCAACCAAAAGAAAAACCAAAAAATGAAAGCAAAGCGAAGAGGAGGGAAGCAGAGAAACCAACCTGAAAACGTAGAAGGCGGAGGAAGGGAAGATTACCAAGAGAACTCTGCAACAGCTTCGAATCATCAAGCTATCAAGATCACCACCACGGAGCACTAGCGTACATCTGAGAATAGTAAAAGGTGTTAAGTTTGATTATCGCAAATCTTTCTGTAACTGCTCTGCTAATCGCTTTAAAAATCGCTCTATTTCTCTCTAATTTCTCGAAGATTTTAATCATGGTAACTGTGAAAATGACAGGTGAGTCTATTTATACCTGTGGTAAAAAGTAATCCTCCTCACTCCGAAAATTTCAGGTTAGGCAAAACATCCAGACTCCGGGCCCGGGATTCCTTACGATGATATTCCTAAGACTTAGGAACATCATCACAAACAATCCTGGAGTTTGGAGTCTGACTTCCAACCAAAAGGCAACCTCTGGGATCCGGGATCCCGGAGGGGAAAAAAAAACCAAGGACCGATACACTCTGGGGAAGAAAACCCTGGAGAAAGAAGACAAGGCAAAGCCGCAGCAAAAAGCAAAGCGAAAAAAGGGGGGACCCAACATTTTGCACACAAAATGTAGGGACGGGGATGCAGGGCATAATAGTTCCTTCCTCTGGTTCTAAGTCCCTTGCATTTGCATTCTCTTCTTTCTTGTCCTCTTGAATGAGTTGTGCTCTTCTTTCTCCTTGGTTGGTGTTGTTCCTCTTCTCAGGGAATCTCCCTAGATGGTGTCCCAATTGATTGCAGTAGTAACACCTTAGGGGTCCACTTCCTCTTCCTGTGTTTGTTCTCCCTCTATTGAAGGGTCTTATCCCTCTATAGTTTCCTCTAAAGTTTGAATCAATATTTTCTTTGTCTCCTTGGCTAGGGGTCCTATTTCTATTGCCACTATACTATCCTCTATTCCAAGAGGTTCCTCTTCCTCTAAAGTTCTTCCCACTATCATTGCTCTTTCCCTTGTTAAAGTATTGTTTTCTTTTCCACTTCTCCTCTAATTTGAGTTCCATTTGATAACACATTTTTATTGATGTAAGGAAGTGTAGGCTAAGTTTCTCTTGAATGGATACCTTAAGACCATTCATGTACCTTGCTAGCTTTTCTTCTTCATCTTTTGCCACATTTGTCTTCATGCATAGTTTTAGGAACTCCTCGGTATATGAGCCCACATCCATGTCCTTTTGTTTTAGGTTTTTCTTCTTTATATGGAGCTATATCCCATAGTCTTCAGGCACATATGTCTCTTTAATCAAGGCTATCATCTTCTTCCATGAAGTAATCATACTTCTCCCATTCTTCACTCTCTCTATTTAGATGAAGCTCCACCAATTTAGGGCTTCTCCCTTCAACTTGGATCTTTCCATCTTCACTCTCTGCTTCTTAGGGATGTCCTCAAACTCAAAGAATCTTGTTAAGGCCTCAATCCAATCCAAGGCCAATTCTACATTCATCTTCCTACTTAAAGTTGGTAAGTCCAACTTCTCCTTCATGGTTCTTCTCCCCATATATTTTAAGGCATCTAGAAGGGGTCTCTGGTCTGTTGGAATGTTCACATCCTGATTAGGGGTGTCATCTTCCTCTTCATTTCCCTCTTCACCACCGGAGGTGTCTTATTTTCCCCTCTCTACCTTGTTCTCCAACTCTTGAAGTCTTCTTGTCAAGGCTGTATTTTTTTCCCTCTATTCTCTCACCATCTTTGCCAATTTAATATTTGTGACCCTTGAAGGGATCTCTTCATCCTCAAGAGTAGACATAGCTCTGATACCACTTGATGCAGAGTGGGTAGTAGGAAGCCTCCAAAGGCTCAATAGGGAAATATACCCCTTTAATTCCAAATTAAAAAGGAAAAGTGCTTCACACTTATCAAAAGTGGGGAAAGGACTTGGTCTAAGGTTATCACAACCCAATACCCCAAGGGCAACCTATTCACTAGGTCTCACCAAGCCTCAAACACAAACTACCTAGGTCGGCTACCAAGCACTCTAACGCAAATTATCAACAATAACCCATAAAGTGACTCTTAGGACCTACACTTAGAGGTATTGTCTATTTAGGTCCCTACAAACTTACTCCAATGGTTCTATTCATACTTTGCAACTTTTGAGACATAGTTGCTTCACAAACCCAATACTAGGCTTGTGGCCTTTTCCTGAGGGATATTAGCTTTTAAACAAGATTTTTCCACATAAAACCTAGAATGGATTAGGGATTTAGAAACCCTTTATGGCCTAAGATCTTAGACTTAAGCACCAAAACATGATGGTGAAGGAAAGACAGGAAGACACATCAAAATGCTTCTACAATTAGGGATAATTAGTCCTGTACTTACACTACAAGTACATCTTGAATGCATCCAATGCCAAAAATAATGATTGTATCATGTGAGGACATGTACAAGGGTCTCCTAAACTGATTTAGGGCCTTTGATGAATCCCTAAACATGAGTTATGATGACTGTCCCAATTTAGTGAATGGTGCATACATATCAATATACACGTAGGGCATCATGGCAAGCCCATCTCCCTGAATTTTGGTGAGCCTATCCTAAAAATTCTTGAAGAAAATAACTAGAACATTCTTTAAAACAAGGGTGATTGAATTCCCATGGTGGAAATAAGAAATACACTCAATACTTTGTGAAACCCTGACTTAGGGCCTAAAATCTAGGGCAGGAAGAATGAAAATTAGATAACTTTTGATGGGTGGGGTATTAGACCATGAAACCAAATGTAGAAGGAGGATAAAAAATGGGGATAAATTATTCAATCAGCCTTTCCCTCATGTGGATTTGTACTCGACTGTACAAACAGACTATTTCTCAAGAATGTAGGAAAATGGTAGTTTCTTTATTGATTTTGCCAAGAAATTATATCAAGTTAGGCCTACCACCCACCTATGAGGGATTTTTAGGCACTCCCAATAGTTACATAACAAATTTGAACCAACTAGCTATTTGGGAATTGTTTTACAAACTTTGATAAAAATTTGTCGTGTTTGCTCAAAAGTTGCTTGACAACTTTTGAGCAATTTGAGCATATTTTGCAATTTTGCAAATTTGGTGACCAAACTTGGTCCCAACCTTTTTGTGATCCCTAGTGGATCAAAACATCAAAAACATAAAACAACCTATAAATAGGGTTTTGGACAATCATTGACCAATAGTTGACCAAGGGCTCATAGGATGCCAATCTTGGAACTATGGTCCAATGATTAACCCATGGCTCTAACATGACTAGATGCAACTTAGGATCTTGATGGAAACCCTAAGTGCCAAAGGAACACTTAGTTCATTTAGGGTGGTCTTGCACCAGAAACTCACATAATATTTAATATATTCTAGTAAATGATATGCATACACATATATGTATGTATGTATGTATGTACGTATGTACATATATATGTATGTATATCTATGTGTTTGTGTGTATATGTATGTCTCATGGTGGTATGATATATTGTCATATTCTGTGAATTTGCTAGAAAATTCCTCTGTTTAACTTATTGCACTGATTTCGTGACCAACAATGGAATAAATTAAATTTGCATGCAAAATTTTCATCCATAGAAGAAAATATTGTATTGGGATAATATGTTCAATTTGTGTTTTTTATATGGTATGAGTTCCCCTCTATAGTGGTTGGGGTTTGCAGAGTATTTTGTTTGTTAGTGAAAGAGGCATGGTATTTGTTTTCTGTGTGTTATGACTTTACTCCTGCGCTATTCTGCTTTGACAAGAGCATCACTATAATATAGTTGTTCTTTAAAGAAACCAATTCATCTCTTAATGTGGTTCCAATAAGGCCATTACAAATAAAACACATAATGTAATGTAATGGTGTCCATAAAAAACCACTTATAAAAAAGGTTCACTTGTTCAATTTTGGCTCTATGGTCATAAAATTAGGAGAGACATTCTTTTATTTAAAGGTCCCCTCTATGGAATAAAAAAATAGGTGGAATGAATCTCTACATTCTCATCACTTTCATTTGAATTAGATACAAATTACATGTGTCACATAACTATTTAAAATTACAAGCCTCCATTGCATAATGTTGAACCAGGTATTTATAGTCATAGTAAATTATACGGCCTTGGATGTACATAACCAAAATTCCTATTGCCGCAATTCTACTATTTTCTATGTTTACTAAGAACCTAATAGAAAATTAGAACAAAAATTGATACAATACTAGGTGAAGGACACAAAAATAAAATCCTTATGCACATGGAAAATTTGAGAACATTATCTTCAACCGTAACTATATGGAATACAATTAAACTGTATGTAGAAGATCTTATATGGTCTTCTCACCTTTCCTGAGTGGGTGTAGAAGGGAAAATAACTATTTGGGAACCACTAATGCCCCAAAATAGTTGTGTTTCCATAAAAATTACATAAAAACCTAAGAACTACATATCTAAAAATATAGTGTGGATCCAAAATGTGTAGATCTCATGGATACAGGGCATGTAGGTAGTCTGGAAGGCAAAGGAAGTCTCCACTACATAGGCTTCTTGGATATATCTTTATTATTTGTTGTCATATGTTACAACCCATGTCTATGTTTTAGTGGGATCTTTAAAGATTGTTGCAGTGAAGCCTATTTTGATATGATGTACAAATTAGGCCATTTGCACATATGGTTGTGTTTCCAAGCTTCACTCAAAAAATAAAGAGAAGAACAAGTACCAATGTTTTACTTGTTAGTTTCTATTTCCTTTTGTTGATCATTATTCTAACACAAGCCAACTTGCTAGGATCTCAAGAATTTGATTTCCTCTCTTGAAAGAATAACGAAGTTATTCCCAAGGTTCTTTGGGTCAGGTCACAACCTGCTTGGTTACTTAGTTGAAGATAAATGTGAATGTTCACAAGGAGGCCTTTGCTGGCATGTTCAAGACATCAAACTATAAAACACTTTAGTTCTTTTTGGTATTTTCCATTAACAAATATGGGTGTTGTAAATAAAATGCAGTTTTGTATTTTCAAGATATGGATTTTCAGATTTGAAGACAGAGTTTAAAGAGAGAATAGAGTAACGAGAAGTAAAATGAATTACTAAAAATAAAATCCTATAGACATAAACCGTTGTAAACCCTTCCTTGTGAATTGAATGATGGGAGAGATTTGGAATAAACCCACAAGGCACAAATTAGACCAAGTCACAATTCACTACCCCATGGATGCAAGCGTTTGGAGAGAAAATGTATTCACTCGTGCAAGATATTCAAGATTGATCAAATCGCAAAGCCACCAAGATGTGCGCACCCACAAGACAGATCTATCTTTAAGCCCAAAGATGATCTCTTCCACGCATTCTTCATAGCAAGGTAAAGTAAACAACAACAAACTCCAACTAAAAGGAACACAAATTTGAAACACAATAAACAAGAGGCTCTCTGAAAATAATTAATAATGCAAACATACATTCAATAATTTCACATAGGTAGCAGAAATTCACACACCATGAATGAAGCACCAAATGTATAACTTTATTGCATTAGGAATCTGACCCTTTACATTGAATTGTGATTACAATATATAGAATTTGATCCCCAACTCTGAATTCCAAATTTAGGGCATCAAAGAGAAAAATAAATTAAACTAAAACTTTACTGAAAGGGAAACTATTCTTAATTGACACTAGATAACTTGCATGGATCTATGAATCCATTTACAATTAGTTTTACCATGCAAGGAGGGTCAAAATCGCCAAGAAGAAAGAGAAAAGGAGGGTTTCTTCTAAAAACTTGGAGTCTTCTTCTTTTTTCTGGGAGTCTTTCTTGGAATCTTCATTTGGAAGCTCTTCTGGAAGTGGAGACTGATAAGGGACCCTTAGTCCCTTCAAAATGAACTCAAGATGACCATCAATTAGATCTAGAGTTCAACTGGTGTGCAAAAATGTGATCTCACTGGAAACACCCAGTTTTTTTGGACCCCAACCTCTACTCCGAAACTTGTTTTAGTGTCAAAAAGTTCTAAGTGTTTACCATCATAACTTTGGTCCAAAGTTTATACTTGTCGAAGGCCAAAAAGGATGAAATATCTAGAAGGTTGAAAAGGTCAAAAACTCAGAGGGCCAAAAAGGCCAGAATATCTAGAAGGCTAAAAAGGCCAAAAACTTGGAGGGCCAAAATCCCGAAGGATCTGGGAGGCCAAAAGGCCGAAGAGCTATTTTTCTTGCATGGGCCAACAGGTTGAAAGGCCAAAAGGCCAAAAACTCCAAAACCTGCCTTAAGGAAATCTCTTAAGTGTTGGAGACTGCTTCTTCAAAACTGCTTTATGATCCAAGGGCTCAGTTTGGGAATACCTCTGGGCATGCCACCCAGAGCCTTTGTATAACCTCTTGAACTTCCTTGTAGTTTATCTCCTTCCTTTTTTCACTATTAACCTTCCATTCTTTCTTTTCTTTGAAGGCAGTTTGCTTGAAAGTGAAGAACTAGATCTCCTCTATATTGTAAGGAAACTCAGGTGCGGAAACAACTTCCTACACTAATCTGTAAAGGAAAGTATGGTGCAAATTCTTTTAAATCCTTACAATTTAAGATTCATTAACTACTTTAACAATGATATTGCAGCCATATACCATGCATATAGAAAATAGAGAATGACACAATGATTTACCCTGGGGAAAACCTTTTGGTAAAAAACCCTAGCACTCCAAAACCTACACAATGTATTATCTTCAACACAACAGTTACAACACACTTGAAATGCAAGTTCTTTCAAGAGGCAATCGAAAATCAAAGACAAATCCAGTAGCACCAGATCATACCAACAATACACTCATTTTCTATCCCAGTCTGTAACCCTAAAAATGCTTATATCATGCGCTTTCCTTTTTAGGGAAACTTCCAAAGATAGCCATATTAGGGTTTTACCATTCTCTGAGAAAATAGGAACCCTAAATTTTTTTTCAGGGAAGAGTGTATAGTACTCAACTTTATCAGTTGCCACATGTCATTGCATGTCTTCACCCATCATTGAATCTTCTAGAAATAGCTCTTATGTGTCATAGGAATTTTTCATAACCATTTCAACCATGATCTCCTTACACACAATTCAAGATGTTGACACATCAACATGCCAACTAGACATGTACACTCACACTTAATTACATTATTTGCAAGAAATACATTTTACAAAACAAATAATAAGAATAGGAATTATCCAAGGTTGAGACACCTTATTCCTAACATACATCATCTTCATCATTTCTTCCTTTGAATGAAATAATTATTGCAGGGCTTCCTTGGTCCCTACACTTGCCATGATGTCCCTAAATTGTTGGAACACTTCTTTAGATGGCCATAAGACATGCTTATCTTCATCCTGGTACAAATCAAGGTTGATCCCTATGAAGAAGATATCTATTTCTTCCACCCATTCCAGGACCTCTTTCTGTTTATCCAATATGGAAGCTTGACATTTCTCATAAATGCTAATTATCTTGATTATGCACTTGATCTATGTCTCAAAATTGTCCAGCTCCTCACCTTCATATATTTTCACCAGGATATGGAAGCACTATTTTTTGATGATCTATAAATCTTGGAGGGAGGCTCTCCATTTGCTTGTCTCTGACTCCAAGCCACCCTCATCTGTCATTAAGTCAATCAAATTGGTAGCCTCTATTATAATAAACCTATAAGGTTTGAATATTTTCTTGATGGCACCTTCCCCATATTGCTCAAAATCCTCCTTCCAATCTACACTTGCTTTGATGAAGGATTGGGTTAAACCTGCCGGTAAGTCTGGGGTGTTTCTTTTATCCAACATTGCCTGTAATGAGGCCTCAAAGTAGTTGGGGTCAATGGGACAAACCATTTTGTGAATGAACCTCTTTAAGGCTTCATTTTGGTCTGTTAAGGTCTTTATGGTCTCTTTGTCCTTACTCATAAAACCTAGAGCATGTTTGAACCCTAAGGCTGCTAGTGTCTTTCACCGTTCTCTGGTAGGTTCCCCCAAATCTACCTCCTTAAATGTATAGTCTTCTGATGCAGTTTGGGCTTGAGAGGTGCTGGTGGATGGGACTGCAACATGTGCCTTCTAGCACCCCCTAGCGTCCTGAGTGACATATTACATTGTCTGTGCCGGTAATATGATTTTTTCCTGATGAAAGGCTTTCCCTAAGGATACTATATCTGTATTTTCCCCTTCATCCTCATCTAAATAGGTTCTTTTCCTTGACTTAATTTATTTAGTAAACCATGTAGGTCTACTAGATGCAGTGACTGACTCATATGTGGTAATTTGGAGAATTGAATCTAAATTTTGGGACCATAGAGTCACTTCTTTGTCTGGCCCCTCTTCTTGTTCCTATCTTTGTTCCCCTTCACCCTCTTCTCCTCAGCGTTCTTCTTCCTCTTCCCTTTCCTCTTCTTCCTTGTCTCCTTCTTGCATTGCCTCATCTTGTTTTTCCTGGCTTTTGTCTTCCTTTCCTAAGGAACTAACTGAGGCTTTGGTATTAAGACCAGTCATAACCTTCAATGCGGTTTCAAAGGGTGATGCAGCCCCTCCAGTTACTGATCCTCTAGGGGTTGGGGTGTGGCAAGTCAAAGGGATTGATGATGGTGGAGTAGGTGTTGGGAGATTTTGGATTGGAAGTGGAAGAGTAGTTGGTGGAGTTTGGAGAAATGGGGGTGAAGTAGGAATAGGAGGTGGGAGAGTAGTTGGTGGAGTAGGAATGTGAAGGGGCACTATAAAAGTATTGGTCTCTATTATAGGCTCATTGGTAGTCACCCCTTGGGTGATTGGAGATTATTAATTCTTGGACCCTTGATCTACTTTAGAACTATATCCCACCTTGGGTGTATTTGGCTTTGGATTAGTAAATTGAGTGGGAGGTGGAATTAAGATTACCTATGGTTGAAAAAGAGAAGGACCACCTACTTCATATCCAGTTGCATAACCTAGTGTATCATGGCCTTAGTCCGAGAAACCTTCTAGACCTTCAAAGTCTGATATTTGGAACTCATCTAATCCTAGAGCATCTAAGGGGTTATCTTTCTCTTTAGGATCCTCCTGTTGTTTCTGACTGATCTCCTTATCTCTCCTTTTATGAGATCTTGTCCTTTTTACTAGGGGAACCTCTTCCTCTTCCTGTCCTTGCTAGTTTTCTTGTACAGTTTGCAATTGTGGAGATGCAAAAGTTTTCTTCCTCTTGTATTTCTTCTTCCCCTTTCCAGTGGTAGGAGGAGATTGTCTAGAAGTAGAGGGTCCTTCCTTCGGTGCAACCTGTGCTTTCCTTGTGGGAGGATCTATTTTTCTGGTCATTATTTTCCTAGGAGCCTTGGGCCTTGGGTTTGACTCGTACTCTACTACACGTTCATGGCTATACACCATGCTTGGCTTATGTGGCAGTGCCTTCTTATATTGTGACACTATATTTATCTCTCCGCATTGTTTATCCACCTTATTGGGTGGGTCCATCAATGTTTTCATAGGTATTGGGCTCATTTTCTAGAGCCTCTTGATCCATTCTTCCATTGTTCTCATCATGTACCTTGGCCATAAATTTATGTCATCATTTTCATCTTTGTCAACCTTTGCGTTCATGATGGGTCGGTCATATATCTTGTCATCTGTATAGATGGCCTCTAGGACCTCTTCTAAATCATACTCCCAAACTTTTGGGGGAATAGGGGTCTTTATGACTTATTTTTCAAAGTTAAGAGTTATTCTACAATAATCCCCTATTTTGACCTCATGATCATCTATGCAATTCATCCAGTGATCCTCCATTTGTGATTCATGAATGTAGAACTTTCCAATAATGTGGTTGTATGTGCCTATAGGGTCAAATTGAGGCTGCATTATGCCATAGATCTATAGGGGACAGTCATCCCATTTGAAGGCCAAAGATTTATAGACCTTCACATCTTGTAGGGTATATGGTCCTAGTGAGATGGGAAAATCCCAACAATGCTTCTTCTTGTGTTTTATGTGTTCATATGCATCTGCGAGCTGCCGGGCCATTTCCAAAATGATTATCCAGTCGGATGGATATCTAGGCAACTTCTTTGGATTCATAGTTGATCTCACTATCCGAATGTACGTAAAGGTTCTGAATTGTATGTAATAGGAACCTATGACCCTCACCTTGGTGGCTACTTCCTCTGAAATCTTTTTTGCAAAATCACCCTCAATAGATTGGGTGATTGCAAAAATGAAGGCATCATTGACTATCCGGTAGTCTAGGCTATCTTCTAAGATTTTTTCTTTTTTCTATAATTGGGGGTATATGATGTGAGGCCATGCATTGGGATCATTTAGGCTTCCTCTCTTGATGAGTCATGGGTAATTTTCCCTTGCTGCCAGTAGGTACACCATGTAAGTACTCATATAAAACTTATGGTTGTGTTTTACCACCACTAGTTGTTCATCTAACTTGTCACTAATGATGGTTACCCAGTCGAACCTAGACCTATGGCCCCTGAGTCTTTCTATAAGGAGAATCATCCAATTCTCTAGCTCGAATGATTGTGGTAACCCGTATACTCAGCTTATCATTGTTATGGCTGCCTTGATGTTATCTTTCATGTATCCTCTCCTTAAGTCTATTTTGTCTAGCTTATTTTTGGGGAGAGGTTTCTTGAGGTAGTGGTTGTTGACTATTTCATAAGCTTCCTCTCCTTTTTTTTTGAGCCATAAGTTTCCTTTTTGTATGAAAAAGTCATAGAACTTGTCTATGCCTTTGTGGAGATGAAAGAAATCCTCTATGACATCTAGCCTGATATCCAATACTATTTGGCCCTCTGTATTTTGGACCACTCTTTTGTCAGAGTCATAATGGTTCACCAGGGTCATGATCAGTTTAGGTGAGGACACAACTACTAGGTGGGCTACTGCACTAACCAGTCCTGCTAATACTAGGGAGGTACAATCCTTTGATCTCCCATCTAGTTGGCCACACCTTGTCAGTAAGTCATCCCAATCCACGTTCTTGATATCAGTATTGGTATTTTGTTGTGCCTATTGCTAATTTTGGAAGGGGGAGTGTTCCCCTTGTATTGATATTTCATGGGTGAAGTAGTCTTTTTCTCAGGCATTCTTTTAATAAAACATGCAAGTATCAGTATCTTATTTGAAGGACAAATTGAAAGAAAGCTGATTAAACTAAGAAAATAGAGCAAAAAATCTCTAAGTAACTCGGAATGCAGGTTTTTCACACTTTCAACCCTTTTGGGGTTTTGGACACCGAAAACTGGTTTGGAGGTTGAAAAGGTTGATAGTGTGAAAATCCACCACTTCGAGAGTCAGTTTCTTTGGACATTTTGACATTCAAAAGTTTGAAGGCTTTGCGGATGCCAAAAAGCTGAAATCATGAAGATTGAAGACCAGGTTTTGGGGATTCAAATTTGTCAACATTTCAGACCTTTCAGAGGTCTGAAATGCCAAAAAGGCTGAATCTCCGAAATTGCAATGAGAGTTTCAGTTAACAGGACTTTTAGGGATTTGAACCTGTCAAAATTTTGGATGTTTTGGAGGTTTGAAACATTGAATCTTTGAAATGAGATAGACTATGACTAGACCCAGTTTTCGGCCTTTCGGAGGCTGAAAACCTACGACAAAGGTTGCGACCAAACAAAACCCTAACACAAAAACTAGAAAGGGAAAAACTTGACTTGACACAGATGAACCTCCCGCTAAACACCAAAGGTGCCAAAGGCCCTCAGAGACCAGGGGAGAAGGAAATCCACATGCCCTAGGCCAGACAAGTGCCAGGATGAAAAACCTAAAACCAAAAGATAGCGGAGGGAAAAGAAAATAATGAGGTAGCAAAGAAGGAGACCTACCTTGGAGGGGCTAGGAGCGGGGGAGGATGACACAATGAAACTAGGAGGTGCGTACATGATTATTCTCAGGGTCGAGGGTGAAAATGTTGAATCTGCGAGCTCTCAAGGAAAAAAGTGACTTCAAATTAAGCCACTTTGCAATTTATAACTCACGGGACCTACATCAGCATTTTTGGTGTTTTCAAGGTCTGAAACACCGAAAGTCTTGAGGTAGACACCTTCGGCCTTGTTGGTGCTCAAAAAAACTGGACCGTTTTGAGGCCAACTGACAGGCATGAACAAGTGCCTCTGCAATTTTGACTCAATCAAGCCAAGGTTGGTAGGCCTGAATCCAAAAGTGCTTTCAAACTGCACAAACACATGCACAGATAAAGAGTGAATCCTTTCAAAGGGGTTAACAATCCTTTGAAAGAGAATAAACCTAATATCTTAATTGTCAGATAGTTTGAAACCTAATCTAATGCTTGAAAATAATGCTAAAACTAATTGAGTGTTTTATGAAGAAGATATAGGTATATTTGTAATTTACAGAAAGAACAAATGACAATTTCAAATGACAAATAGACCAGTGCCTAATGCTGAATTGGGAATAGAGTCATTTATATCAATTTTACGTATAGACAGAGACGGTTTTAAGGGAACTCACTCCTGTAAAGCGAGACCATCGTCCTACATGATTCCAATTAAAACAAATATTTAAACAACTTATACAATTAGCCCTATGGTTTTTTAACTCAAATTAAGAGCCCAAAAGGAAAAGTAAGAGGTTCTCAGACTATGCTACTGATATTCGAATTGCATAAATTGATTATAAATAAAAGTATCAAATGGATAACACAGTAGGATACCCTGGTTCACTACGTAATCCAAAAAACTAATTGAACATAAAAACTATATTAACTTTTAAAGTATAAGCACTTATTTGATACTTGCACTTGAAATTTATACATAAATCCAAATCTGTATTTTGGGAGAGAGTTTTCAATTATTATCATCAATCCTCATCTTGTAATCATCTGAGTTTATTTTGACTCAACATTTATACATTATTCAAAGGTTTTTTGCGAAAAGACATACCTTTTCATGAAAACCTAATCTTAGCAACTAACCCTTAAAAAAATACATTAAACCATAATAATGGTTGTTAAGAAAAATATTCCTTGTACAAATAGATTTAATGATCTTAAGCGTTCCATGCATAATAACTCGATATTCAATTACCTGCACGAAAACACCAAAGATTAGATAATCAAAATAAAATTTATTACTTTCATACTATATGAGGCTCTCTCAAAATCATAATTATTTATTTATTA
>MU227525.1:136615-148215 GCA_018584345.1 Thuja plicata
GGAGAGGTAACAAGGAATAAAGAAAGACTGGTATGCAAAGGTTATGCACAAGAGGAAGGAATTGACTATGGAGAGACATTCACCCCAGTTGCAAGATTGGAAGGTGTAAGAACTCTACTTGCATATGAAACCTACAAAGGATTTAAAGTTTATCAAATGGATGTGAAGTCAGCATTTCTAAATGGGATATTAGAAGAGGAAGTATATATTTAACAAGCTAATGGATTTTTTGACCCAAGAAAGAGGAACATGGTTTGCAGACTACACAAGGCATTATATGGACTAAAACAAGCACCCAGAGCATGGTATGAAAGATTTCACAATTATCTGATAAAGATTGGATTTGCAAGAACAAATGACAACAATAATTTGTATTTGAAAACAGAGCAAGGTAAAGGAATTTTATTGGCTGAAATTTTTGTTGATGACATCATATTCAGTGGACAAGATATGATATGCAAATAATTTTCAAAAGAGATGCAAACTAAATTTGAAATGTCTATGTTTGGTGAGATAAAATTATTTGTTGGTTTACAAATACATCAAATGAAGAATGGTATCTATATTACTCAATAAAAATATGTCAAGGAGATACTGAAAACTTTTGGTATGGAAGATTCAAAACCAGTGAGTACACCCATGGCTATTAGACAGAAGTTGACAAAGAATGATGATACAAAAGAGGTAAATCAAACACTGTACAGATCAATGATTGGTAAGCTGCAATATGTTGTACACAGTAGACCTGATATTGCATTAGCAGCTGTAATTGTTGCTAGATTTTCTACTAATCCAAAAGAGACACATATAATGGCAGTGAAAAGAATTCCGAGATATTTGAAAGGAAGATTATGGCCTATATTACAAAATGAATGACAAGTTTGAACTCAGAGTCTATAGTGATTATGACTGGGCTGGTAATGTGGATGATAGAAAAAGCACCATAGGAGGAGAATTTATTTTGGGGAAAATATTAATTTCCTGGACAAACAAGAAATAGAATTGCACCTCACAATCTACAGCCGAAGCCGAGTATGTGGCAGCATCAGTTAATTGTTCAAACATTGTGTGGTTGAAGATACTACTAAAAGGTATGAAAGAGGAGATCACAGTTGTCATATGTTGTGATAACACGAGTGCCATTAATATTTATAAAAATCCTATAATGCACTCTAAGACAAAACATATAGCTATCAAGTATCTTTACTTGAGGGAGCTAGTTCAGAAGAAGGAAGCGAGACTGGAATATGTGAACACTAAGGAACAGTTGGCAGACATATTTACAAAAGAATTTCCCAAGGATGCTCATGAGTATCGAAGAGGTAAATTGGGGGTGATTCCCCTAGTAGAGGCTAACTAGTTTTGAATGGCACTGTTGCATCAAATGTTTTAATAAGAACATTTGACACATTGATGCACAATGAGTCACATTTTTAGGATGCTACCTAAAAACTGTGAAGTGGAAGACAAGAACAAAAAAGAAGATTAGTCATAAACAAAGATGATAGGAAAAACATGATACAAAAATTAGAACAAGATGAATTTGCATAATAAAGATGTCAACATCTTTGGCATTGTTGTCAAAGACGGAGAAGATTTCTAAAACAAATAATTGATAAAAACAATAGATATGAGGGAGATATTACTGAAAGAGGGAGATGAACAGACACAGAAAGATATCAGTGTGATTACAGACACATAGGGTGTAATATTTTACAAATGAGAATTAGAATGAAGCTAAAGACATTAATGAAGATCTGTTCATATCAAGGAACACACACACTTTTTGGATTGTATGGTAACTTTGGTTGGAAATTATTATTTTATAGTTTAGTGTTGCCATCAATGCCAAAGAGGGAGATTATTGGAAATATTGCTATAATGTAGACAATTGTTATTTTGTCATTGATGTCAAACCTTAATTGGTGAGACTATTTCTCTATGTTTGAGTACCATATCTATTGATTGATGAATATTCAAAGAATAGGATAACAATATGACCAAGGAAATGGTTGAGTTATGAGTATACACCAGGGTACTTGATCATTTGGCACTTTGGCAAAGTGATATGTTGTTTATATTTCACTGACAGTTCACTGGAAGGTCGATGCCGAGAAAAGAGAAAGGTGATGCTGAGCAAAGAAAATATGATGCCGAGCACCAGTGAAATGCTGAGGGAGACAGAGAAAGCTGAGCAATAGTATTTTATTAATTGATGAGATTTGAGATCTCTGGATGACATAGTTTATTTTATTGGGATATGCATTGTTAATTAAGATTGGTCCATACTCATTTAATGCGTGGGAAACTGTTATTAGTGCATGGATTCAATGTTTAATTAATGACTGTATTGGAGAAGTAAATTAAATGTAATGATGGGAAGATCCATTGGATCTGACCTAACCTAAGATCTACGATCTTGATTAAGTGGCAAAACATCTATCTGACCTAGATGAAGAGGTATAATATAACCTACTGAGGTAATTGTTATTGTATCCGAGTGTATGGGAAAGTTATATGCAAGAAGTATTGCATGATTAATTGACTGATTGGAAAAACCTAGCAAAGAAGGCTGAACAGAGAAGCGGAGAGATTGCTTGATGGATTTACAAGCAAATCTAAAGTTTGAGATGAAAATGGAGGCCACTCAGTGAATTAGCATTAGAGCTGAAATTGGATCTGGATTTACAAAAGTAAGTTGTATGTATCATATCACACCTGCTGATTAATTTCTAACCATTATATCAGTTCAAATCCTTTAATCAGGTTGACCTAACAGTCATTGTATAAATCCTTTGAACAAGGTGACATTCAGATTGGAAAGTTCTAAGTCCTCTAACAAGGCCACTCTTGACAGGGTGATTAAATCCTTTAACCAGGTCACATTTGACAGTGAGTTTTGCAACCTTTAATAGGTTTGGCTCCTAACAGGGCATCGCTTCGAAAGAGTGAAATTTTGGTAGCATGTTACTGGAAATTTTTCCCATATTGGGTTTCCACGTTAAATCATGATGTCAAAATGTGTGAATGTTTATGTTGTGTTTTACTATTAAGTTTTTGTAAGCTTATTTCATTAGTACAGTAAACTACACACTTTTGTTGTTTATTACTGCCAAGCAGATCTGAGTTGTTGAAGTCGTATACAGTTTTATATGGGCACATCTAGACCTGAGGATAACTGATTCATCCCCCCTCTCAGTTATTCTAAATTCATTCTAACATTGACATGAAAATTCTGACATAATTTAACAAAATTTGATTGCTTTCATTCACCCTATGCATCTATCGTACAAAACAGTGGTAAGTTAGAACTGTAAAAAAAGTTGTGCAACCTTCTATAAAAAGGTCATTCACCAATATTGAAGGATTACTCATAGCAATATTCAATTGTGACATTGGTTCAATCCTCTTCTGTGATTATTCTATATTACTTTGAGTAGCCCTCCAAAATTGCTCAAATTATTTTTTGGAGGGTTACTGATAGTAATATGGAATCATTACAATGAATTTATGCTCTTATATCATTCTTCCCTATGAATTTAAGTAACCCTCCAATATTTCTCAAAGTATTATCCTATATTGGGATCTTTAACAACTAAGAAAATATATTGAATCATTGTTATCCAAAAATAAAGGGGACCCATCTACCACTTCAATATTCAATGTACAAGCTGTAATTCCCAATCTGCAAAAGTTTGTAAATCTAAATGCATTTGTCTAAAAATTTCTCTTTCTATGAAGCACGTAACCATGCATCATGCTAATAACATAAAATTAACTCTTTTCAGGTGGATTTTCAGAAATCATATGAGGATACATGCCAAAATGAATTAACTGTCTTTAACAAAAGTGCAATAACTTTGTCAATGTTTTACTTTGTAATTACTTTTCACTTCCTTTAATACATCTCTATTTTGTAATCCGTTTATGGATTTTCTTAATTCTTCCTTCCTACTTATATTCAAAATGTTTACCTTAACTATATGCCAATGCAAGTATATTGTTACATTACAATGAGCATGCAACAATACTAGCATTTTGAGGTCATTGTAGGTTCAACAATTGTAAATTAAGGTATGTATGCTGAAAATGCATGTATTTTAAATTGACTTCTGTTTACTACTCTCTATCTTGCAATGTTCCATTGGCTTAACCTTTTTATTTCCATTTCCTTTTTTAGGACTCAAAATTTGTTGTTTTCTCCTCACATATGACATTGTTTTTCTAATTGGTACACTTTATCAAATACCTTGTTTTGTTAACAAGTTTACTTAGCCTAAATTTTATTTGTTCGTATATAGATAACTAACTTTAGCTTTTCTATCATCTCCAATTGTCCACTTATCAATAGCCAGTATGGCTAAATATTAAGAGGACATGTTCACAACAATCCTTGTGGTATAGTATGTATAGAATATCAAAGATCCATCTTTCTAACTCCCTGACATATTGATCTATATTCCAATTGTTCCACATTTTTTAATTTCAAAAGTATGATTTATACTTTGCATCTTGTAAGTATTATTTTTATTTCACAATTTCTAAACTCCATGTTCACATTTTAATCGACTGCCTTGATGTTTTGACATCTTACTTTTCCAATACAATATATTTACCAAAACAAGTTACTCTAGAAGAAGTGATGAAAACCTGTACAACCTCACCTTTGGTCTCTTCACCTACAAAAATACCTACACAACAGGACCAGTAATTTTGAAATTGAAATGAAGTGATGCATTAAAAATTGTACAATACATTATCTAGAACAACCAAGTCTAAAATAAGCAAGGAAAACTTGAAGAACCTCACATTTCAGCTCTTCCTCACCAAATATAGCCCCTGCAACAAATCCCAACCACTTCCCTTGCAAATTAAAACAATGGTTTCCCTCTCCAACACAACCAATCTCTACAAGCCCTACCCAAGTACAAAGTAATCAATAGAAATGCCCACCTTCAATGAAATTGTTCAATACCAATATAAGAGCACATATTAAAAAAATTATATAAGTATTCAATATTCAAGCATGTCATCTGGAAAACAACCTTCCCGATTGCATTTTTTGACTACTATTTGACATCTTCCAAAATAATTTTTTTAGTTGTGGTACTCATATTTTAAAGTTTCTACAACCATTTAATGGAATATATTAAATGTTATGTCAGTTTTTGCATATATATATATATATATATATATATATATATATATATATATATGATCAATAATGGTTTGATTTTTTATTAATATATAAAGATAATTACATCACTTCATTAAATAGTAAAATTATATGTTCAATTTTCATAAAGCACTATACTACCAAACTTCTAATTTCTACCACCCTGCTATCATCTAATACCTTCAAGGAAACTATTATGATTACAGACCTATTGGGATTCTAAATTTTGAAAATTTAGTGTCCCATAAATATTGATAGTAAACATGAAATATCCTTTTACAAGCCTCAAAGCCTAGTATCCCATTGTCAATAATCTCATCATCTTTCATTAAAAACCACTGAACTATTTTTATTCTAAGCCTATTACCCAAATATCTCAATTACAAGAAGAAAGACACATTGACAGAAAAACATTCATGTCACCCCAACCATATTTTGTATTCATATATGTGGGTTATAGCATATAGACATAAGAATCAATGAGCTTCATCGATTAAAACATGGCATGAATGGCCTAATTGAACATAAGAGCATGTTACATAGTATCAACATAAGTACTTTGTAGTCACACTGATGAAAATATCGACAGAGAGATATTTGGTTATATCAATGAGAAAACGCATAGAAAAAAAGTAGGATGATATCACATTATGTATTGGTATATGTCTCATTGATAAAACCTATCAGCATAGCTAACTCTACCAGGAGGGAGTTGAAGACCAATTCCGATGAGTTATGTTACATTGATGAAGATAGAACAAAGTTCCATCGACAAGAATATGGAGGTGTTACACCAATCAAAGGAGGACTAAAGTTTTATAATGGTGTTTACATCAACAAGAATCATACTGATGAATCGCATTAGTATGGATACACTATCAAAAGCCATTTAAATTTCACCATCGATAGATTAAGATCCACCAATAAATGAGTGTCATGGTAACTTATACTGATAGGTGGTGGTAACACATGATACATAAGAATAACTTGATTTCAATAAAATTTATGAATACCACAAAGAATTAGAACATCTAATAGAGGATTTATGATCGTTGGAGATATGTCGATGGATGACATAAAGATATAATAGATCAATGAAAATTTTCAGAGGGTATACTAATTGAATAAACAAGTTATAAAAGAGCACCAATGAAAATATTTCGTCAGAGTAGTTATAGTGATATGAGAAAATGTCATGATAGGTGTTTCAAATTTTGAAAAAAGGAAGACATTGATGATAAGGAATTGATGATCAATCTATCATATGAGCTAGTTTTTACAAGTTGATGATTGGAGTAAATTATTCATTTTTTTAATAAATTCAAGAAAAGATTGTGGGAGATCCAAGGATAAGAATTGCACGAAAAGAAAATTTGATCAGGGAGAATCTATAATGACCTAAAAGTGGTCACCTAAACTCTAGACCCCTAATCTCAGTCTCATATCAAGAAACCCTAATCTTGATAATTCTAAGTCCTAAAGCAAACATGCAATTCATCAATTTCAAGCTAATCTGACCTAGATCCTAGGTCCTAATTAATCATCATACTTGATTAATTAATTAATTCCTAAAAATACAATATATTGGCAAATAAATCTTAAGTTAAT
This sequence comes from Thuja plicata, assembly GCA_018584345.1. Lineage (NCBI taxonomy): Eukaryota > Viridiplantae > Streptophyta > Pinopsida > Cupressales > Cupressaceae > Thuja > Thuja plicata. Next base: position 143,400 of record MU227525.1, read on the forward strand.
TATTTAATTAATATTCTGATATATTAATTAAATAAAATTACTAAATTGTCAATAAAATAAAAAAAAGGAATTAAATAAATTAATAAAAACAAAATGTGCATTTAAAACCAATTAAATCTTTAAAAATGCATATGATGTCATCAACTATTTTTTTTGAATTAAAATATGCATTTAAAATCAATTAAATCTTTAAAAAATGCATATGATGTCATCAACTATTTTTTTTTTAATTGAAAAAAATTTGTTTTATTTAGTTAATTTATTATTATATTTTCTCATTTTGGAAATAAATTTGTTTTATTTTGTTAACTTAATCTTATCTATTTATCATTTTGGAAACAAAGTTGTTAACTGGAAATCAATTTGGAAGTTTCCAAAAAGATTGAATCTTTCAACCAATCAAATTGCTTGCACATGGATTGTGCTTCCTCAAATCAAATCTGAGCCACTCATTTCCTCTAATCTTGACCGTCGATTTGGGAGAGATTTTCTATAAAAGAGAGCTTCATTTCCTTCACAAAGGATCCTAGTTTTTAGCGAATGTTATTATGCAGTTTTCATTTCTTAAGCTTTCAAGCATTTTAGCATTTCATAAGCTTTTTGATTGAATAATAATTGTTAGTTTACTTTCAATCATGCAAACCATAATCTAGAGTACATTTCAATTTGGTTCTTTAAAAAGAATAAAAAAATTTCAAATTGGTGTCATAAAATCAATCTAATTATCTTGGGATCAATCTTGCATTTACATATTCATTCTAGTTTCATCATTTAGCATTCTTTTAAATCCTTCATTTAGGATATGGTGTAGTCACTATTTCTTGCAATGAACTGAGACAAAGATTCAAACTCCTTCCTACTAGAATGCAATAGATTGATTTAAATTATTCATTTTTTTATCATATTTGATTTGGACTAACCATGCAATGATCTATTGAAGTGTGTGTGTTTGCAACGACAGAAACCCATTTCCATGCAAACATTTCTGGCACTCACTGTAGAAAGAACAAAGGGCCAAGAATCATCTAGATAAAGGAAAGAAACATCATGTTCATCTAGATGAAGAAGCACAAAACACAACATAACAAAACAATGACACACCCAATTGCAAGTGGGACAATTCTGATGATTTCAATGACGAGGATGTGTACCCTTCTCCGATTCCTCCCAATATCTTGGTTCTTCTCTTTGATGAAGAAGCACCCTAGGTCAACGCTACTAAAGAGTGTGTTCTAGAGGAATCACCAATGACTTCTGATCAGTCAGAGACTACTATATCTGAACAAGATCCAACTACAGAAGAAATGAATCCAACCATAGAAGAGTTTTTAGATAGAACCCATCCAAACTAGGGGCAATGAGTGGACTTCACTCATGTCCTAAATATGGTTGATTATGTTGGAATAGACTCTCATAAGTATGATTTTGATATTTTATCAGAAGGGACTCAAGACAAGGAGGTAGATATTGTACAATAGTATGTAACTCTGTTTGAGGTAGGTGAAGGTTTAGGGTCTAGGTCTGACGAGTTAGATCCTCTAATCCCTGACATGGGCTTTGATGATGATGTTAGGGATCTTGCTGATTTAAATGCATCTATAAAGGGTACTGATTTAGGTCTTTATATGACGGTCTAGGTTTATGATGAACATACCATGAATACCCTCAAACATATCAATTTATTACCCCTCCTACATATTGAACTCATTGACTAGGGTTTGCAAACACAACCCATAAACATCCCTACATTTCCCAATGAGTATGCGCTATCATGCTACCTGGACATTGTTGAAACTGCTACTTCTTCCACCAGAAAAACTAGCATGTATATGACTGAAATAGATATCAAGTACCTTACTCATAAAATCAAAATGAAAAAGAAAAAGAGTTCTAAAGGTGAAAACCCACATTGTGGCAGTTTCAGAACATAAAATAGTCAAAAGAAAAGACACATCTGATGGTGAAAACCTCTCTAAGGCGCCAAAGGATGGGGTACTTGATATCCTACCAAGTCACTTCCAGGAGTGGTCATCATTATTGATTGAAATGATGCAACCTATGAACATTGGAACAGAGGAACATCCACACATCATCCAGGTGGACCAATCTTTATCAATAGCGGAGCTAAAAGAATTCACTGAATTCTTTAAGGAGAAGAAAATCAACTTTACATGGAGTTACTCAGACATGTCTGGTTTGGATCCTGATCTGATCATGCATCATCTCTCTATCACACCGGAAGTAAAACTAGTAAAATACAAGCTTCAACAAATGCATCCTCACATTTCTCTATTGATTAAAGATGAACTAGAGAAGTTAATAAAAGTTGGGTTCATTCACGCTATTGATTATGCTGAGTGGACTTCAAACATTGTACCAGTATCCAAACCAGATAAATCTTTCTACATCTATACAAACTTCAGGGACCTAAACAAGGCTTGTCCAAAGGATGACTTTCCTTTGCCTAACATTGATATGATTGTGGACATGACAGCTTGATATGAAACGTACTCCCTCATGGATGGATTATTTGGATATAACCCGATTAAGATTGCTCCAAAAGATCAGGAAAAGATAGCTTTCACATGTGCATGGGGCACCTTGTACTGGAACGTTATGCCCTTCAAACTAAGAAATACAGGAGAAACTTATCGAAGGGTTGTCACCACAATCTTTCACAACATGATGCACAAAAACATGGAAGATTATGTGGATGACACACTGGTTAAAACTATGGAAAGATCAACACACCTACAAGACTTGGGTAAAATCCTTGATAGAATGGAGTATTTCAAGCTTCAACTAAACCCAAAAAAGTGTGCATTTGGTGTGACCTTTGGAAAGTTTTTAGGTTACATTATTTCAAAAAAAAAGGATTGAAGTAGATCCTTCAAAGGTGAAAGAAATCCTTGAGATACTTCCACCTAAAAACATTAGTCAGATGAGGACACTTCAAGGAAGAATTTAGTCCATCAGGAGATTTATCTCACAGTTAGCAGACAAATCCCAAACATTCATGAAAAATCTGCGTAAGGGAGTCACATATGAATGGGATGAAGATTTAAAGAAGAAATTTGATCAATTCAAAGCATACCTGGCTAACCTGCCAGTATTGATTCCTCCTGCACCAGGAAAACCATTAATCTTATATATATCTACCATGACAACATCAGTGGGGGCACTTCTGGCGCAAGAGGATGACAACAAGAAAGAGCAAGCCATATACTACATCAGTAGAACATTGGTCTCTTATGAGATGAAGTATTCCATGATAGAGAAATCTTGTCTTTTTGTTGTATTTGCATCTTAGAAACTAAGACATTGTATGTTAGCACATTCCACAAAATTGGTTGCAAAGATCGATCCACTAAAATATCTTTTGAGTAAAGCAACTTTAACTGCAAAACTAGCTAAATGGGTCATGCTCCTTAGTGAGTTTGACATTGAATACATTGAGCACAAAGAAATTAAGGGAAAAGACACTGTAAATCAATTGGCTGACGCTCCATTACAAGATAATCTCTCAATCAATGTTGAATTTGTAGATGATTCCATTTTGCACATAACACACAGGTCATGGAAAATGTTCTTCAATGGATCTTTTACACAACTGGGATTAGGTGTAGGTCTCTTGTTCATAACACCTCAAATATATTCCATACCAAAGGCATATAATCTATTGTTCCCTTGTACAAATAACATTTCTGAATATGAAGCCTTGGTTAATGGAATCAAACTCGTAATTGAATGGAACATATAAGAGCTACACATCTATGGGGACTCCCAACTTTTCATCAACCAAACCAATGACATATATCAGACTAAGGATGATAAAATCATGCCTTATAAGAGAATGGCTGTAATGAATTTAAGAAATAATTTACATACATCACATTCTAGTAGGTCCTGAGGACACAGAACAGAGCAGCTGATGCCATGGCTACATTAGCATCCTCACAACTGTAAGAGGAAGATTTTTGCTATGAGTTCCTAGTGGAAGAACTTCATTTCCCTGTGTACAACTCCCCAGACTCCCACATGGTCTATTCTATCATAGGACAAGAATCTTCCCAATATAAACATGTCTATGCCTACCTCTTCCATCAGGTCATCCCTGATGTGCCTACCTGCAATGAATGTTGACACCTTATCTGAAATGCCCCATTGTATGTTCTCATAGCTAACAATATTTATAGATGAGGACTAGATAGTACTTTTCTTGGGTTTCTATAAAAAGAGGAGTCCAAATGTGCATTATCTAAGGTCCATGATGGTATTTTTGGTTCTCACTCTAATGGTCTGACTCTGGCTCAAAAATTGCTAAGAGCGAGGTACTACTGGCTAGAAATTGAAAAAGAGGTAGTAGGATATGAAAAGATGTGTAATAAATGTCAATTGCATGGTAATCTTATACATGCTCTACCAAGGGAACTATTTCCCTTTATCACACACTCACATTTCCAATAGTGGGCATTCGACCTCATCCGTCAAATACACCCATCTTCTTCTAATGGGCACAAATTCCTTATCACCGCCACTAAGTATTTTACAAAGTGGGTAGAGGCAGTCCCACTAATCAAAGATACAAGCTAGAAAGTGGCCCTATTTATTCTGAATCATATTATCTATAGATATGTGATGAAGGGTGCTCCCCTTAATGTCACAAACACATACCAGAAATAGAGAAGCAACAACAATTTGCAAGAACAGAAAATGGGCTTCTTATTATCTCCACAAATGTGGAATTACAAACTTTCAGAATTACAATATGCAAAGCCACATGGGTATTCCCCTTACAATATTCTATAGGACAAAG
>MU227525.1:170285-204849 GCA_018584345.1 Thuja plicata
CTATATGAGATTATGAAAATGAGGTAACAATTCAGTATAGTAACAATGCAATTTTGATTCAAGTTTTCAGGGGTTTGAATGAAGAAAGAGGGTTCTTTTATAAACCCTGAGAAGATCAGAATAGAAAATTTCCTATTTTGAAATAAAACAACTAGAAAAGCCAGTTAAAATAGAAAGATTTATTGAAAAGAATTCAATAAATTGTTTTCTTCCTATTTTAACTGTTTTATCTCTTTGATTTAATATTGTTTTATTTGAATTTAATTGTTTTATTTCTCTTTAAAGCATAATTAATTCAAAGTTTCCATTTCTGAATAGAAGAAAGCTTTTTGAGAGAATATCCAATTAATTAAATAAATATGACCTCATAATTACTTTTTCTCAATTATCTGAATATTAAATTCAATTATTGAAGATGAGGATATTTATTTAATAATTAAATATTATTTAATTCCTTTTTCATGTGTCTCAGCTAAAGAGGGTGAATTTAATTTAATTAAAGTGCTAGGACTTTATTAATTAAATTAATTTGATCGTAGGGTTTGTTTAGCCAAATAGATATTTAGGAATTAAATACGATGTATGATTAATACAGATTTAGGATTTTCTGCATTTGACACTCAGGTCGAGTAGAATCAGTGAAAACTCAGAATTTGCCTAGTACAATAAGACTTTGATGATTTAGAAGAATGACAAATGCAACAAAATTGGTTAGGGTTGCAAGATGCCAATTTTGGGGTGTTACAGTAGTCACTGTTTATTGTGATGACCAAAGAGCAAGATTCAAACTCCTGCCTACTAGAAGGCAATAGATTAGTCATTTGTTTATCATATTTCATTTTGAATAACCATGAAATGATCTATTGAAGTGTGTATGTTTGCAGTGGCATAAACCCATTTCCATGCATACAGAAACATGCAGACAGAGTATAATAAAATCCAAATGACAATAGATAGATCAAAAAAATTGCTCTGAGGTTTGAAATCTGGAAAAAAATCTATCAGAAGATGATGCAGGAGCATCCTTGGGTTGTTGGAAATCTTGCATAACCCAAAATTCCTTTCATTTTTGCTCTTATTTTCCTTTTTTTGTGTTTTGGTGACGTTCCTTGGTTTTGGATCATTTATTGTTGTAGACTTCAAGGTTTGTTGTGGATGTCATGTTTTACTTATGTCTGGGTTCACACCTCATTTGGATACTTCATAGTTGAGATATTATAGAGTCATGGTTAGTTCAGTGTGTTCTTTATGTTCTAACGGTCATATGGAGTTTTTTGATCTTGCAAAGTATTTTTTGGATCAACGAAGCTTATTGGCTCATATTGTGAGGTGGAAGAGTGTAGATATGACTCGCAATAACAAAGGACTTGTACAATGTGGTTAGGAGGAGTTCTATTTCTAGTTATATGATTTGTTGAGGTATTCCATTGGTGAACCGATCACCGAGTTGGAGAAATATTGTGAGTGTGTTTAATAGATTATCAAGTAAGAGGCAATTGAATTCTTGTAATCAGATCATCAAAGATGAGGCAGTTGCACCTGAGGTTTGGGAGAGATGCTACCTAGAAGGTGTTGTAAATGAGTTGAGTAACTAAGAGGGGAGGGGTGAATCAGTTACTACAACAAAAAATCCAATTCCCTTAGATATCTTAAACAAATTTATCATTGTTGCTTAGTTAACACATATATTCTATTGTCACTCAGTTAACATAGAAAATATTAATATATTAACTATAATTATCATTTAGTAATTAATTGTAGAAACATAAACCATAAATAAAATGAAATGTACATAGATAACACCAAGATTTAACATGGAAACCCAATATGGGAAAAACCACCAATTGCAACTAGTCATTTTTTTTCACTCTTCTAAAGTGAGCCCTGTTAGGAGCCAACCCTGTTAAAGGTTACAATTATAAAATGTTAGGTGTGACCCTATTAGAGGATTTAATCAACCTGTAAGGGGTGGCCTTGTTAGAGGTCTTAAATTAGTTCAATGTAGAAATGTCACCTTGTGAGAGGATTTACAAAAGACTGTAAATTCTACTCTATCAAGAGATTTTGATCACTGCTACAATTGTTAAAGAGTAACAATGGATTGACCTATTTTGATAAGAAATTGTTTTTTTTTATTCAAATATCTTCTCTCGCTTTGATTACTTGATCCTCACTGATTGGATATTCTGTTGCAACTGTTGATCTCTAAATTTTGTTGATCATTAGTGTCCCACACTTAGTCATTTATCTAGGAAGGTTAGTCAGTCATCATTGTGACTGAGCTATTTAGTATAGGCCGAGCAGTAGTTATTTCCAAGAAGATAGTAGTTTCTAAGTTACATAGAAGCCGAGTGAATTTGATCAGTTCATGTTGAGCGCCAAATTCTTCATATGCCGAGCAAGATAGTATTTTCATACATGTCAGGAATGACACAAACTTGAAGGTAAACTATTTTGAGACAACTTGTTTGTGTATTTAATGTTTTCAACGGAGTTAATTACGCATTAAATCATTTGATCCAATACATGGCATAGAGCCAATCAAAAAATTGGAATGCCCAAGCAGCATAAGTATTTGATCTTGATTGTTGATCTAGATCTCATTGCCATATCCCTAAGGTATATAAGATTGCTTCTTACCATAATTTTGTAGAAGGTGTGTGAGTGCATACAAGAGATATGCAAAAGGTTATTTTGATTTAAGAAGAATAGATCTAGTAGAGAAACAAAGAAGTGAGCAACAGAGTAAAGTTATATCATATTATTAGATCAGAGAAGGTATTGAAAAGAGGAGATCCATCATCAGCATCTGAGTGCATATCAAAGGATCAGATCTTGAGACATTCTAACAAGTGTATCAAGTTAAATCTCTTAACCGAGTGGTTCTAGTAGACCTTTTTAAATCTCTTAGCCAAGTGCTTACTTTATTGTAAGTTTAAATCCTTTTACAAGGTATATTGTAATGATATGTAGCTCTTAACTGAGTAGACCTTTAATCAGGTAGATTACAAATTGTAATCAAACTTTGTAGCCCTAATAGGAACACTTTATTGCTGCAGTAGTGAATATTTTTGTGGGTGTCATCCCCACCCCAATTTTACCTTATTGGGTTTCAGGGTTACCAAATTCTATGTCTCGAGATACTTATTTTATGTTATATATGCTACTAGTTGATAGATCAATTACATTTATGGTATGGTTGTGGACCAGTTTGTTTTAAGTGTTAAAAGTTATAAGATCTAATTCACCCCCCTCTCAATATCTTTCTTTCCCATATTGTATTTCCAAAAATTGGTATCAGAGCTCAGTTCTCCAACAAAAAGGTTTTGATCAGCTTGAGAATTCAGATCTTGAGATGGAGTTTTACAAATTGGGTAAAGTCATTGAGAATAAAAATATTGATATTCAGCTAGCATTACATCAGCTTGAGATAGCAAGACAAGAATTGAAGAAGTCCCTACTAACAAGGAAAGATTTGGCCAAAAAAATGAATGACACTCATTATTAGGAAGAAGAGACTGCAAATCTATTTCAGATTGGAAACTCTATTGAGAGCGATGTAACAATTTTAGATCTACTGGAAAGGAACAATACATTGTGTGAAGAGGTTAGGAACCTAAAAAGAGAGAAAGAAATGCAAATAGTAAGACTATGTGAAGTAGTGGAACAAAAGAAGAAAGCTAAAGATGACAAAGCTATGGCTGAAGAAGATAAAAGATTGATTACTATCAAACTTGATGAAAGGACACATGATGTACAAATGATGACTAAAATTAAGGTTGACATGGCAAATCAACTGCTACTTGCAAATCAGGAGATCAGTAGGAAAGATGTGGAAATTGTGAATCTGAGATCTGAGAACAGTTAATTGAAAGATGAATTGAGATCTGAGAAAAAACTTAATGAGAGATTGAATAAACCAAATGAAGCTTTGAATTATTTTGAAAATCTGATGGAAGCATCAAGAAGATCTAAGGACTCTTCTGGACTAGGTAATACTGAACAACAAACATCTTCTGAGAAAGGAGAATTATCTAAGACTGGTGAAAGAAGGAATGCAAAGACAAAGAACAACAAGCCTTTAAGCTACCACTATGGAAAACTAGGACACACAAAAAATACCTTCCGAAGCATGAATGGTAAGTCCAATCGTAAAACTAAGTTCAATGGTTATTTATTTAACTATAATAAGTATTGACATCAGGCACATGAATGTTGGGAAAAGGCAAGCAATGCATCTCCCACACCTAGATTCAATGGGTATTGTTACAACTGTCAAAAACTTGGACATATAGCACAAGATTGCAGATCCAATGCTAAACAACAATGGACATCATAGACACAAGCAAAAGCACCTGGGAAAGGCAACACTTATAATTTGGATTACAACACTTGGCATAGTTGTCATTACTATGGTGAGTATGGACATGTTCCAGAAAATTGCATAAAGACACATTTCAGAGGAAAATCTAAGATATGGATGAATGGAAGCCTAGTTTGTTATAATTGTCTAAAAATTGGTCATACTATTGATGACATGAAAATGATTGAATTTTTGACAATGTTAAGTTGAAGATAATGAAAGGCATTAAATCAGTTAATGTATTTTATTGTCATTGATGTCAACTTGATATCATATGTATGGTCATGTAGATAATGCCAAAGACTTCAGAGAATCAAAGGAACAAAAGTTATGCTTTCAGCAATGCATAAAATTCAAGTATTCACTTAGTGAAAAACAACACCGATGGAGTGCACATCGATAGTTAGAGCAAAGAAGAATAGTCATAGTGATACCTGACAATCAGAAGCATAGTGTTGCCCGACGAAGCAAATCCACCATGATGCCTGACGAGAAAATTCAAAAGGTTTCCTAACAAGTAAAATTCCAATGATGCTTGATGAATGAAGATCATGATGCTAACTAGATTCTCACTGACGAAACTGTCAGTTGTCACCGACAACTAACTGTAGTGGTGACCAATGGAACAGAAAGTTTAGAAAATGACAAAATATCTAGCTGGTAGAGCTAAAAATAGACTTAACTAGTTTTCTACTTTGTTTTATTTGACCAGAGATAAGTGATTGATTTAAAGATAATTTGTATAGTTGGCAAGAAGATATCTATGAGACAAATTAGGAGCTATTCTTTAAATCTAATTGGCTAGATTGTTTTTTATGCAAAGAATCAAGAATCAAGAATCAAGAATCAAGAAACAATGAATATCATGTCTATATAAGAGACAAGCTTAATTCATTTATGAATGGGATTGGAGTGACTAGAAAGAGGATGTTGAAGAGAAACTGATGAAGAACAACTTCATGCAATCCTGATCAAGCAAGCTCAAGGAAGAGCTAAGGAATTTTGCAGACACCGACAAACAGTGAAGCACAACATCACAAAGTAGAAAGTATGGAGCACAAAGGATTGAATTGATACATTGATTAGAGAGGTAATGAACTTAAATATATCTAAAAATATGCAATTCAAAGTTGCAATATGAATAGGTCATAGTGTTTTAATTTAACCATTTAAGCATCAAGTTTCTTAACTAAGCAAGACTTAATAGTCTTCTATATATTGAGGTACTTCCCAAGGAGTGCCAAAAAGGTTGATTCATGAAAGTAGCATTAGACTTACCTAATACCTATTGATAGGTCTTAGAAGGAGGCTGATTCAAGGATGGTAGAAATAGATGCCCGATACTTGTATGTGCTAATTTTGGCCTTGTTAATCAACCACACACTTCAACATAGTCCTTCTTCACCAGGTACAAACAAGACTAAATATGAGGTTATTCATCTTATTTGTCTGCATGATTTGACCTGTTGCCTTCTATCTAGATGGGGTTTTTGAAATTGCTCTCAGGACGAGAGTCTCACAACCATGGACCAATCTATGAATGAAGGATTTATCATGGTAAATGCAATACAATGCAAGATTATACTAAGAATTGAAATATGAAAGATTAAGCTAAGACATGATTTCAATGCAATTTAGTCTAGAAATTGAATCTATCTTATTTGCAAAATGAAGTTAGTCTATATGATATTAAGAAAATGAAACAATAATTCAGTATTCTAACAATGCAAAAGTGAGTAAAGTTTTTCAGGGCTTTGAATGAAGAATGAGAGTTCTTTTATAGACTCTGAGAGGATCATAATTGAAACTTTCCTGTTTTGAAATAAAACAAATAGAAAAGCCAATTAAAAATAGAAAGCTTTATTGAAAAGAATCCAATAAATTGTTTTCTTCCTATTTTAACTATTTTATCTCGTTGATTTAATATTGTTTTATTTGAATTTAATTGTTTTATTTCTCTTTAAAGCACAATTAATTCAAAGTTTCCATTTCTGAATAGAAGAAAGATTTTTGAGAGAATATCCAATTAATTAAATAAATATGACCTCATAATTGCTTTTTCTCAATTATCTAAATAATTAAATTCAATTATTGGAATGAGGATATTTATTTAATAATTAAATATTATTTAATTCCTTTTTTATGTGTCTCAGCTAAAGAGGGTGAGTTTAATTTAATTAAAGTGCTAGGACTTTATTAATTAAATTAATTTGATTATAAGGTTTGTTTATCCAATAGATATTTAAGAATTAAATATGATGTATGATTAATACAGATTTAGGATTTTCTGCATTTGACACTCAGGTTGAGTAGAGTCAGTGAAAACTCAGAATTGCCTAGTACAATAGGGCTTTGATGATTTAGAAGAGTGACAAATGCAACAAAATTGGTTAGGGTTGCAAGATGACAATTTTGGGGTGTTACAATACTAAGTGACAACCTCTATGTATGAAATCCTCTAACAAGGTCACACTTAATAGTGTGTTTGTAACCTTTAACAGGGTTGGCTCCTAACAGGGCTCACTTTAGAAGAGTAAAAATTTGGGGTACCGATCCTAGTGGTTTTTCCCTTAACAGGGTTTCCACGTTAAAAATTCATGTGTTATGTGTGTATGATTCATTTCTTTACTATTTTGTATCTTACATAGCTAACTCTGGGTTGATTTTTATACTCTGCTTATTTATTAAGTTTTGGTAAATAGTTATACTACTTATTGGTAATCAAGAAAAAATAAGGATTGACAGAGAAAATTGATAGACAATTAATCTTTATTATTATTTCATGGCATGCATCTTGTAGGGAAAAAATAATCTGAGGTTTATTGATTGGTGGTTAAGTTTGAAGGATAAATTTTGAAGCCACTGACTCACCCCCCCTCTCAGTTATTACTAATAATTGGTATCAAAGTTTGTGTTCTTAGAAAGGAAGGTTTCAAGACCTAAGTCAAGATCACAAGATGAACAGATGAGATGTACCCAAGTTGAACAAAGACAACTTTTTTTCATGGCAAAGCAGGATACGACTCCACTTAGCAGGTATTGGTAATGATGTTACTCAATTCCGAGAAACTAAATATGTGTTTCCCACATGAGTATTGACAGTAGATCAATTGAGAGAGAAGCATGAGCACAACTACATGGTCATAGAGATTTATTCCTTACTCTTTGATGATGAATTTGAAGATGTCAATGATGTAGAGGGTTTGACAATCTAGTACCTTTCCTCTCACCTAGGTGCTTGTTTGATTTAACCAACCATCCAATGGTTGTTCTCTGTTGGTTCTTCCACCAATTAGAATCTCTGAGACCCTCTCCACCAAATTCTCCTCCAAGGTATAGCTGGTTCTTGGAAGACTCCAAGATTTGTAAGCTCAACTAGTCCAACTAGTTAACCAAAAGCTTAGCTTTCTTCACTACAACTCCACCTAGATTGCCAATCCTCTACCTAGGATCTTCCCACACACTGATTGAGACTTGCCATACACTTCTTGACCCTTTCTTGGTCATTTTACATCCATCCAAACTCTCCAAGATGCCTCACCAATCCAATTGGTATTTAACTCACTAGGAGGGCTAATTGCTCAACTCCTTGTAGGTCTCTTTCCACTAATTTTGTCCTATTGCTTCCAAAATCCCTAAGTGACCCTACAAAAAAACTTGAAAATATTCAAGACAACATACAACCCTATCAGAATCCAAAATATTGACCTCTGATGGCACCCAAAACTCTAATTCCTTCCAGGCCCTAGATTATAGCTTATTAATTAGCCCTCTAGACCAGTAATCAAGAATAATTGCAAAAATTTTCTCCCTTCATTGATTCACCTCCAACCAACATTGAATCCTTTTAGGAGAATATCTAGTGCATCTATTAATTCCACTAAGTCTTCCCCAAAAGGTCTTGGATGCTCACACAAATTCGATCTCCTCCTTGTCCTGGCTCACCTGGTTTCACCAGTCAGCCATAGGGCTTCATCTTTTGCCTATGAAATCTAAAGAGACAAAAAAAAAACCTACAAACCTATCTATAGACCCTAACCCTAAGTTACCTATGGTTTAAGACACATCCATCGGAGGAAAACTAGGTTAGAGCCATTTCTAACAAGGTAACACTATTTAAGTCTCTGTCAGACCAGTGACCTTCAAAAATGTACAATTTAACTTCTACTAAACTTCAAATCAATCTACCTATTGCATATGAAATCTTAAAGGAAACCCTACATAAACATGGATCCCAATCACCTATTCCAATCTATACAGGACCGTACAAAAGCAAACACATAGTGCAGATTATGTAAATAAGGATACAGTCATCCATACAATGGTGTCAGAAATAAGTGTCTAAATCCAAAATCTCATTAACCTTGTCCAAACATTGATCCCATGATCATATACTAAGCATGGGTAGTTACAATTTAGTTTAACCATACTTTGTAATTTTTTGCAAAAGTTGCTCAAGCAACTTTCAATGTTGCTAGCAACTTTTTGCATTTTGAAGCATTTTGACTTTCTAAGTCAACTCGATGCCTACTTTTGACTCCTAGGACCTTAAATAGGATATGTAGGGCCTAAAACATACCACCATCCCATTTTTTCCTAAAATAACAACTTAGCCACAAATTGAAGTCAAAAGACCCAAAACCCCTATTAAGCACTAAAGCCCTTACAAACTTGAAGTTAGACTAACATTGCTTCCAACCTTTTGGAACTTATTCTACCACTCACACAAACTCCTAATCCAACCCTAAAAAAAACTAAAGCATCAAATAGGGAGGCACCCTACACCATACTCCTTTGGACAAAATAACTCAAGTCCCTTGAGTTAGGAGGTCTTCAAGAGTGACCCCATGTTTCAAAATCTCTAGCTCTGTCATCCAAGTAGCCTTAGCTTTAGGTAGTCCCTACCACTTGATGAGATACTCCTTGTATTTACCCTTCCTTGTCTTCTTTACCACCATAGTGTCCAAGACACTTTCCAATTGCAATGGCTTTGGGGAAGGAAAATTTCTCACCCAATCATCTTCCTCCAAATCTACAAATCTTGACTGACCTATGTCTAGAGGTGCTCCCTTTAAGGGGTATAAGTCACAAACATTGAAAATAGGTGAAATTCCCAAATCAGGGGGCAATTCCACTTCATAGTAATTCTTTCGATACTTATGTAAAACCTTTAGTGGTCCAATCTTCTTCATGAGTAGCTTAGTTGGTTTTCCTTTAGGTAGCCTCTCCTTTCTGAGGTAGGAAAGTACTAGATACCCAACCTTGAATTTCAAGTCCCTCCTGGTCTTATCAACTTTGGTTTTGTACTTCTCCACTTGTTTTTGTAAAGTCTTATTGACTTGATCATGCAGCTCCTTCATTTGCTCTACAAATGATTCTCCTTGTGCACCCCTCTTGTCCCTCAAACTGAGATCCCTCAGCTCCAAAATCACTCTAGGGTTGACCCCATAAACTATTTCAAAGGGTATTTTACCTATACTCCTATTAATGGAGTCATTGTATGCAAATTATGCCTATCCTATGATATGATCCCAAGACTGTCCATGTTGTTTAGTCAAACACCTTAGCAAATTTACAAGTGACCTGTTCACCACTTCTATTTTCCCATCTGATTGTGGATGGTAGGCTGAGGAGAAAGACAAATTAGTTCCAAGAAACTTCCAAAGAGTTCTCCAGAAGTGACCCACAAAGAATTCTTACAATATCCCTAAAGAAGAGTCCTGCAATCTAAGAAGCATCATTTGTTTTCTTGCATGGAATGAAGTGTGCCATCTTATTGAAATGGTCTACCACCACAAACACACTGTCCTATCCTCTAGGTGTCTTTGGTAACCCCAAAACTAAATCCATACTATTTCTTCTTTGTCCTTTTTCCCTTTGACAAATCTAACATTTCTCTACAAATCTCCTCACATCTATCTACATCTTAGGCCAATAGTAATGCATATGCACCTGCTCTGATGTTTTATCCACTCCAAAGTGGCCTCCCAAGATTCCTTGGTGTTTTTTCTTCACAATGTTTTCCCTCATTGAGCACTAAGGTATACACATAAGATGACCTTTGAAATATAGGCCTTCCTACAACACAAACTCACTGAAATTCACCTTGAACCCCTGCTAAAACTTTACACAAGCTTCATAAGCTTCTTTGAAATATTTATCTTCCTTGTAGAGGTCTTTCAAATCATCCAATCCTACACTTTGTAGTTGTATCTCCTGGATTGTGATTACTCTTCTACTAAGAGCATCAAAAACCTTGTTTCTAACCCCCTTCTTGTGCTTACTAACAGAAGTATAAGATTGTAATGATTCTACCCACTTCATATGCCTTTGATTTAGTTTTTCTTGTCCATTTAGGAAACTTAAGGCATGCTTATCAGTATAGACCACAAACTCCCTAGGTAATAGGTAGTGTCTCTACTTCTTCAAGGCTTGTACCATGGCATATAACTCCAAATCATAGGTGGAGTACTTTTTTTTTCCTCATTCAACTTCTTAGAGAAGAATGCCATAGGGTGTCCCTCTTGGTTTAGCACTGCTCCTATAGCCAGCTTTCTAGCATCACACTCTACCACAAAGAGTTGATTAAAGTTAGGGAATCTAAGTGTAGGTAGCTGTGCAATCCTCTTTTTCAATATCTCAAATCTATGGTCTACTGCTACTATCCATTCAAATTTGCATTTGATTCCACCTTTTATGGTGTTCAGAATTGGGGCACATACATGACTGAAATTTCTCACAAATTTTCTATAGTAGGAGGCTAACCCATGGAAACTCCTAACATCTCCTATGGACCTAGGTGTAAGCCATCCCAAAATTCACTTAACTTTATTAGGGTCCATTTTCATACATCCATTAGCAACCACAAAACCAAGTTAGACTAGTTTAGTTTTGAGAAACTCACACTTTTCTTGATTTATCATCAACTTCTCTTAATGTAGCTTTCTTAAGACCATCTCCAAATGCTTCTTTTGATCCTCCTTGGACCTTCTAAATATCAAAATATCATCAAGGTAAACTATTACAAACTTACCAATAAATTCTTCCAGCACTTCATTCATGAGCCTCATGAATGTGCTAGGTGCATTACTTGGGCCAAAGGGCATTACTAGCCATTCATAGAGACCCTCATTGGTCTTAAAATCTGGTTTCCACTCATCACCTGGCCTCACCCTTATCTGATGATACCCTAACTTCACGTCCACTTTAGAAAAGTAACAGGATCCTCTAAGATTATCCATCAAGTCCTCTATCTGAGGCATTGGGAACCTATGTCTGATTGTGATCTTGTTTATAGCCCTAGAGTCTATACACATCCTCCATTTTCCATCCTTCTTAGGTGCAAGTACTATTGGCATAACACATGGGATCAAACTCTTCCTTATCAACCCCTTATCCAACAAATCTTGGATCTGTTTTGCTATCTCTGCATTTTGGCTTGGTGTCATCTTATATGCAGCCTTGTTTGGCAAGTTTTCTCTAGGAATAAGGTCAATCTGATGACTCACATCCCTCATAGGTGGTAAGGCACTTGGCAAGCCATTATCTACTATGTCATGATACCTCTCCAACAAAACTTGTATCTCTGGTGGCAAACATACTTTCTCCTTAGTCTGCTCCTTTGGTTTGATCACTATTGCACAACATACTCCTTTCTCCTTTTTCATGGCCTTTAAAAACTCTTTCCCACTCAATAAAATCACACTTGTCCCCACATGCTTCTCTTCATTGGGTTCTTGCAATGGATCCATTTGGAATTTCTTTCCTAGCTTGGTGATAACATAATTGTTCTTCTCTCCATCATGTATTGCTTTGACATCATACTGCCATGGAGGTCCTAGGAGCAGATGACATGCATCCATAGGTAGTATGTCACATAGGGCCTTGTCCTTATATTCCCCAATCTCAAAATCAACCATATTTTTCTCATCTACCACTATTTTTTGACCCTTGTTCAACCATGAAACCTTGTAAGGTGTGGTATGAGGTATCCTTCTCAACTTCAAATTCTCCACCATCTCAATGGACACTATATTCTTAGTGGATCCAGAGTCCACTATAACCTTGCAAATCTTCCCATGAGACCTAAAAGTTGTCTTGAATAAGTTATTTCTTTGGGGTGGCTCTATAGTGTTAGGTACCTTCAATAAGGTTCTCCTTAACATTAAGTTTTCTCCATCTAGTACTGGCCCTGCCTTGGAAATGGGAGAAGTAACACTTTGAGTGTCATCTTCTTGAACTAAATAATTACTTCTATCCCCCACTGAAGATGAGGAAGTATTCTCTGGACACATGCCCATTGTGTGACCCACTTGGTTGCAATTATAACACCTACCAGTGAAAAATGAATTTGATATCCCTTGGGATTGGAACCTACCTCTTGGTGATCCTCTACCTTTGTATCCTCCCCTTTGAAAGGATGCACTATATTGGTTTCCTCCACTACTATCCATGTACTGGCTGTCTTCTTGTTTACTAGGGCTTTGTCCTCTACCAAACTTACCCCTGCCTCTCTAAAAACCTTTTTTATTGCTACCACCTCTTCCTCTTTGGTGGAAGTCATTTCTTCTTCTTTCTTTATCCTCTGCTCTCAAAGACAACTAAAAGCATTTGTGCATACTATCTAGTGCCATCATACTAATCTCATATTGAATGCCCTGTCTTAACCCATTCAGGTACCTGGCTACCTTCTCCATTTTAGCTTCTTGTCTCCTAGCCCTTAGGCTTAGTTTATGGAAATCCTCTATGTATGCATTCATTTTCATCTCCTTCTGTCTTAATTTCTACAACTTTTGATATATTTGGATTTCATAATCAGTGGGAAAGAATTGTACCCTCAACCTAATTTTCATTCTCTCCCAAGAAATAATCTTTTTCTTCCCACTATTCACTCTTTCATCCTGCATCATGTTCCACCACACCAATGCAAATCATTTTAGTCTAGCCTTATCATAGCTAACTCTCTTCTCCTCTACTACCTCCTTGTAATCAAATTGATTATCTATGGCCTCTAGCCAATCCAACAACTCCTCTCCATTAAAACTACCACAATAGTATGGTATGTGTTCCATGCTATCCTTGTTTAAAGATTTGAAGGCATCTAAGAATACCTTTTTCTCCTTGTCTATCTCAGGTTCTTTTCCCTTGTTGGATGACTCCCCAGTTTGACTATCATCATCCCCATCACTTTCATCACCCCATTCAATGATCTTCCTTTTGATTTTTGTCTCAGACACATGAGCCTTCTCCAAGAGGCCCTGTACCAATTCTACTATGGTATCCCTACTCATTGCTTTAGGAGGCATGATATAAACCTCTTGACTCTCTTTACTCTCCTCCCCTTCAGACATACACAATCTCTAAGCTATTCCAACTTTGATACCACTTTGATGCAAAGGGTTTGACAATCTAGTACCTTTCCTCTCTCCTAGGTGCTTGTTTGACATAACCAACCATCCAATGGTTGTTCTCTATTGGTTCTTCCACCAATTAGGATCTTTAAGACCCTCGCCACCAACTTATCCTCCAAGGTATAGTTGGTTCTTGGAAGATTCCAAGATTTGTAAGCTCAACTAGTCCAACTAGTTAACCAAAAGCTTAGCTTTCTTCACTACAACTCCACCTAAATTGCCAATCCTCTACCTAGGTTCTTCCCACACATTGAATAAGACTCTCCATACACTTCTTGACCCTTTCTTGGTCATGCTACATCCATATAAACTCTCCAAGATGCCTGACCAATCCAATTGGTCTTTAACTCACTAGGAGGGCTAATTGCTCAACTCCTTTTAGGTCTTTTTCCACCGATTTTGGCCTATTTCTTACAAAATCCCCAAGTGACCCCACAAAAAAACTTGAAAATATTCAAGACAACATATAGCCCTATCAAAATCCAAAATCCTAACCTCTGATGGCACCCAAAACTCTACTTCCTTACAAGCCCTAGATTATAGCCTATTAATTAGGCCTCTGGACCAGTGATCAAGAACAATTGCAAAAAATTTCTCCCTTCATTTATTAACCTCCAACCACCATTGAATCTCTTTAGGAGACTATTTAGTGCATCTATTAATGCCACTAAGTCCTCCCTAAAAGGTCTTGGGTGCTCACACAAATTCAATCTCCTCCCTGTCTTGGCTCACCTAGTTTCACCAGTCAGCCATAGGGCTTCATCTTTTGCCTATGAAATCCAAAGAGAAAACAAAAAAGAAACCTACAAACCTATCTACAGACCCTAACCCTAAGTTCCCCATGGTTTAAGACATCCACCAGAGGAAAACTAGGTTAGAGCCATTTCTAACAAGGTAATACTGTTTAAGTCTTTGTCAGACCAATGACTTTCAAAAATGTACAATTTAACTTCTACTAAACTTCAAATCAATCTACCTATTACATATGAAATATTAAAGGAAACACTACAAAAACATGGAGCCTGATCCCCTATGCCAATTTGTACAAGACTATACAGAAGAAAAGACATAGTGCAGATTATGCAAATAAGGATACAGTCATCCATACAATGGTGTCAGAAATAAGTGTCTCAATCCAAAATCTCATTAAACATGTCCAAACATCGATCCCATGTTCATATAATGAGCATGGGTAGTTACAATTTAGTTTAACCATATTTTTTCATTTCTTTTAAAATTTGCTTGAGCAACTTTCAAATTTGCTAGCAACTTTTTGCATTTTGAAGCATTTTGACTTTCTAAGTCAACTCGATACTTGATGTTGACTCCTAGGACCCTAAATAGGATATGTAGGGTCCTAAAACATACCACCATCCAATTTTTCCCTAAAATGAAAACTTAGCCACAAATTGAAGTCAAAAGATCCAAAACCCCTATTAAGCACTAAAGCCCTTACAAACTTGAAGTTAGACTAACATTGCTTCCAACCTTTTGGAACTTATTCTACCACTCACACAAAATCATAATCCAACCCTAAAAAACACTAAAGCATCAAATAGGGAGATGCCCTGCACCAGTCAAAGATTGCAAAACTGCAAAGAAGACATGGGACAAATTGAATCTTGTACATGGAGGTGATACAAATGTTCTGAGAGCCAAGGCAGAAAGCCTTAGAGGAAATTTTGAAGATCTTAGAATGAAAGAAGGAGAAAACATCACACAATACAACACAAGAATCAAAGAAGTAGTCAATGCTATATGAGGATTTGGAGGTACACTTGAAGACAAGATAGTGGTAAGTAAAATCTTAAGAACCTTGCTGCCTATATATGCTATTAGAGTTTCTGCCATTCAAGAAATGAGAGCAGTAGCAAACAATATAGTTACTCTTGATAGCTTAATTGGTAGACTAATTTCATTTGAGATGAATAACTTTGATAATAGTGTCTTACCAAAATTAGAGTCTGCATTTAAGTCTTCTATGAGAATAAGAAAATAAATTCATAGACACACATCTAGAAGAGATAGTGAAAGTGAAAGTGAAGAAGAAGATCTAGATGAAATAGAAGCACTTATGGCTAGAAGAATGTAGAGAGGCAAAGGTAAATACAAAGGCAAGTTACTACTTGTATGCTTTAATTGTAAATAGATTGGACACTTTGCTGCAAGATGTCCTAATAGAAGAAAAGATGAGAGAGTTAATCATAGATCTTTTGAGAAAAATTTGATAGAGGTCATAAAGAGGATTACATAAGTTATCGACAATCAGGAAGAAGAGATACCCAAGACTACAAGGACAAAGAAAAGAAAGCTAGCTACCTAGTTGCTTGCAAAGATGAAGATACTGACACCGAACCTGATGAAGACATTGAGATGGTGTTTGTGGCTATGAAAGATGACTTGGATGAAGATCAAAGGTATGTAGAATCTACACTCATATCTAAGGTTAGCAAGAATGACATCTAGATTATAGATAGTGGCTGCACTCACCACATGACCGGTGACAAAGAAAATTTTAACACATTTGAGTATTATAATGGTGGTACAATAAGAATGGATAATGATACACCTTGTCTAGATGAAGGTAAAGGAACTATAATGTTGAATAACCTGATTAAATATAAAAATGCTTATTGGGTAAAAGGATTGAATTATAATCTGTTGAGTGTTTCTCAGCTGAATAATTCAGGTCACAGAGTAGCGTTTGAGAATAAGAAGGAAAAGATCTTCAACAAATCAGGAAGATTGATTGGTACTAGTGAGTAGACAAAAGGTAACTTATTCTATATAAATAATACTAACACCAATTTCTTAATGACTATAAATGAAGACATATGGTTGTGGCACAAAAGGTTGTGTCGTGTGAATTTTGACAACATGATCAAAATAAGTAGAAGGAGAAATGTGAGAGGCTTACTGACGATGACAAAGCCCGACAACATCATGTGCAAGTATTGTCAAAAAGGTAAAATGACAAAGTCTAGTTTCAAAATTAAAACCCATACATATGATGATATTCTATAATTATTCCATACTGATCTATGTGGACCAATGAGGACAAAGAGTTATTATGGAGATAGATATTTTATTCTCTTTGTTGATGATTACTCTAGAATGATGATAGTTAAGTTTCTAAAAGATAAATTTGAAGCATTCATGATGTTTAAATGGTATAAGGCTATGGTAGAGAAACAAAATAGTAAGGATCTAAAATGCTTGAGATTAGATAGAGGAGGAGAGCTTATATCAGATGAATTCACTAATTTCTGTAATGAGCATAGTATAAAAAGATAGGTTTCTGCACCAAGAACACCACACCAAAATGGGATTGCTGAGAGAAGGAATAGATCAATAGTTGATTGTACTAGAACACTGATGATAGAGAAAGGCATCACCCAAATATTTTTGGAGGGAAGCTATCAATACTGTTGTCTACATACTAAACAGAGTACAATTGAAGAAGGACACAAAGAAGACACCCTATGAGCTATGGTATGGTAAAACACCCAATGTAAGTTACTTCAAAATCTTTGGTAGTCAATGTTATATCTTAAAGGATGACAGAAATGGAAAGCTTGACGCCAAGAGTGGTGAAGGTATCTTTCTAGGGTATTCCACTAAAATCAAGGCTTATAAATGTCTTATTAAGGCCTCTAATAAAATTGTTGAAAGTGCAAATGTAAAGATAGATGAATTTGCATAAAAGAATGAGCTGGAAAGCATAAAAGAACCAAAGGACTACAACAAGTTTTTATATTGTGAAGAACCCAACACTCTACCCGAGCAACAATGCTTAATTCTCAAACAACAGAATGTTGTAACCAATGGTCAGGCTGGAAATACTGACGGTTAGGATAATGATCAAAATAATATGCAAGGTGATGAAGAATAGAATGAAGGAAAAAATGATGATCAAGCTAATAGAAAAAGAGTTGAACCTCTACTTGCAAGATATGTAAGAAGGAACCATCCAAAGATCCAGATCATAGGAGATAAGAAAGCTGGTACAAGAACAAGAAGTAAGTCTTTAAACTCAAGTTGTTTACTTTGTGAGTTTGAGCCAAAATCTATCAATGTTTCACTTGATAATGAAGAATAGGTAAGTTCTATGAATGATGAGATTGAGAAGATTGAAAATAACAAGACATGGTCACTTGTGCCAAGACTAGATGAAAACAATGTCATCGGTACTAAATGGATATTTAGGAATAAGCTGAATGAGAATGGAGAAGTCACAAGAAACAAAGCAAGACTAGTATGCAAGAGGTATGCAAAAGAGGAAGGTATTGACTATGGAGAAACCTTTGCACCCATTTCTAGGCTAGAATACTACTTGCTTATGCTACATTCAAAGGATTCAAGGTATACTAGATGAATTTCAAGTCAGCATTCCTGAATGGAATACTTGAATAAGAGGTACACATTGAACAACCAGAAGGGTTTGTAGATCCAGACAAGAGAAAAAAGGTATTTAGACTTCATAAAGCCTTGTATGGATTAAAAAAATCTCCTAGAGCCTGGTATGAATGACTTCATTCCTATTTTATAAGTATTGGATTTGTAAGGACTAGTGAAAATAGTAATCTTTATTTGAAGGAAGATACTAATACTAACACTTTGATTGCTGAGATATTTGTTGATGACATCATATTTGGAGGCAATGATATGCTATGCAAATCATTTTCTAATGAGATGAGAAAAGAGTTTGAGATGTCTATATTTGGAGAGATCAAGTTATTTCTTGGTCTACAGATCATTCAACAAAGTGAAGGTATTTTCATTACATGGTCCAAATACATTAAAAAGGTCTTGAAAATATTCAAGATGGAAGATTCCAAACAAGTTGGAACACCAATGGCTACTGGCTATAAGTTGACAAAGGAGGACAAGACAACAGAGGTAACTAAGACTTTGTATAGATCAATGATTGGAAAACTCATGTATGTTGTACACACTAGACCAGATATTGCACATACAGTAGGAATTGTTGCTAGATTTTTTGCTAACCCCAGGGGATCACATATGATTGCTGTGAAAAGGATTTTAATATATCTAAAGAATACTGAGAAATATGGCTTATGTTATAGAAGAGAAGGAAAATTTGAACTTAAGGTGTTTACCAATGTTGATTGGGCTAGAAATCTTGATGACCGAAAGAGCACAGCTGGAGGAGCATTCTTTATGGGTGATAGACTTGTCACATGCATTAGCAAGAAGCAAGGATGCATCTCTTAGTCTAATGTAGAAGCAGAGTATGTTGTTTCTTCTACAAATTTCTCAAATATTGCATGGATCAAACAATTACTGGAAGGTATGCATATGAAGATCTTAGAACCAGTGATTATCTATTGTGATAACACTAGTGCAATAAACATTTCCAAGAATCCAGTCATGCATGCTAAGACTAAACACATTGCAATCAAGTATCATTATTTGAGAGAACAAGTTGAAGCAAAGGAAGTGACACTTGAGTATGTGCAATCCAAAGAACAATTAGCTGATATATTCATCAAGCCACTACCCAAGGATGCATTTGAGTACTTGAGAAAGAGACTAGGGGTAAAACCCTTATCTACCAGTTAGTAAAATGACTAGAAGGCTGCATCAACCTACATATTATTAGAATAGCATTAATATTGATGCAAGCAAAGATATGAAATTCAAAGCTACATCTATATACAGACAGGTATATATCAGCACCGAGTACCAGAGCATATTGATGTATTGCTGATGGATAAGGGAAATTCAAGGAATAGATTATGGATGGAGAAAAAAATGATTGTTTGACATGAATGTCAGATATTTGTAAAATACTTGTTTGTCATTGTTGTCAAAGGGAAAGAAATTATCCATATTATCAAATATTTCTGGAAAGGGAAAGAGATTATCCATTATCACATAAACTCCAACAGGGAGAGATTATATCCTTTGGGAGAGAAATTGTATGAAAAGATTACACAAAGGGAGAGTTGCTGACAAGAGAAAAAGACATCAAAAAAGAAAGAATAGTCAAGGGAGAGAAATTGACACAAGGAGGGAACACAACACATAATAATAAAGAGAGCTGCAAGAATCAAATGTAAGCTAAAATAGAGCTTACCGATGGTCAGACATTTATCAGTTATCAAAACAAAAAGATTGGTAGTTTGATGAATCTCAACTGTTGTATTTCATATTGTATTAGAAATAGTATAGTGTGATAATATAGTATGTTGCCATCAATGCCAAAGGGAGAGATTGATGACATGAAACTAATTGAATGTTTGACAATGTTAAGTTTAAGATAATGCAAGGCATTAAATTAGTTAATGTATTGTATTGTCATTGATTTCAACTTGATGTCATCTATACGGTCATGTACATAATGCCAAAGACTTCAGAGAATCAAAGGAAAAAAGGTTATGCTTTCAACAATGCATAAAAGTAAAGTATTCACTTAGTGACAAACAACACCAACAGAGTGCACACCAACGGTAAGAGTAAAGAAGAACAGTCATAGTGATGCCCGACAATTAGAAGCATAGTGTTTCCCGATGAAGCAAAGCCACAGTGATACCCGATGAGAAAAGTTAGAAGGTTGCCTGACGAGTAAAATTCCAATGATTCCCGACGGACAAAGATCACAAAGCTAACTGGAGTCTCACCGAAAAAACTATCATTTATCACCGAAAACTAACTATAGTGGTGACCAACAGGACATAAAGTTTAGAAAATGACAAAATATCTAGTTGGCAGAGCTAAAAATAGACTTAACTAGTTGTCCACTTTGTTTTATTCAACCAGAGATAAGTGATTGATTTAAAGCTGACTTGTACAGTTGGTAAGAAGATATCTATGAGACAAATCATGAGTTATGCTTTAAATCTAATTGGCTAGATTGTTTTTCACGCCAAGAATCAAGAATCAAGAATCAAGAATCAAGAATCAAGAATCAAGAAACAATGAATATCATGTCTATATAAGAGACAATCTTAATTCATTTACGAATGGGATTAAGGGGAGTGAATTGAAAGAGGATGCTGAAGAGAAACTGATGAAGAACAAATTCATGCAGTCCTAATCAAACAAGCTAAAGGAAGAGCTAAGGAATTCTACAGACACCGATGAACAGTGAAGCACAACATCACAAAGAAGAAAGTATGGAGCACAAATGATTGAATTGATACATTGATCAGAAAGGTAATGTACTTAAATAGATCTAAAAATCTACAATTCAAAGTTGCAATATGAATAGGTCATAGTGTTTCAGTTTAACTATTGAAGCATCAAGTCTCTTAAATGAGAAGGACTTAACAGTCTTCTATATATTGAGGTACATCCCAAGGAGTGCCAAAAAGGTTGATTCATGAAAGTAGCATTGGGCTTGCCTGATACCTATTGACAATCTAAGAAGGAGGCTGATTCAACGATTGTAGCAATAGATGCCCGATACTAAGTGATAACCTCTATGTATAAAATCCTCTAACAAGGTTGCACTTAACAGTGTGTTTGTAACCTTTAATAGGGTTGGCTCCTAACAGGGCTCACTTCAGAAGAGTGAAAATTTGGGGTACCAGTCCCAGTGGTTTTTTCCTTAACAGGGTTTCCACATTAAAAATTCATGTGTTGTGTGTATGATTCATTTATTTACTATTTTATATCTTACATAGATAACTCTAGATTGATTGGTATACTCTTCTTATTTATTGAGTTTTGGTAAATAATTATACTACTTTTCAGTAATCAAGAAAAAATAAGGATTGACAAAGAAAATCGATAGACAGTTAATCATTATTAGTATTTCATGGCATTCATTTTGTAGGGACATAATAATCTAAGGTTTATTCATTGGTGGTTAATTTTGATGGATAATTTTTGAAGCCACTGATTCACCCCCCCCTCTTAGTTATTACTAAAAACTAGGAGAGATTGCAAAACAAGGGTACCTACTCCTACTTTTGAGCAGATTAGAGCACAGATGAACCAGACATGGATAAGAAAAGAGAAATCGAGTAACAGTGAAGCTACTACAGCCAAGGTCACCCAATCCAATGGATCAGGTGATCACACCATCTCCAACTAAGAAAATGAGGTATGTGAGGAATTGTATTTATATTTCACATCTTTTGTCAGTTCCAAACATATAAAAGTGCAAAAGTCCATATTTGCATATATAAAGATGCATCAAGACACATTTTAAGACATATAGCGAGAAAATTCAATATGCACTATAGGTGTCGAGCAACAGTCTCATTGTGCACAGAGACCGCATCTCTAGTGTATGCCAAGCTGGTATGATGACCAAGTAAGTTTTGTGACTGAGAGATAGGCGAGTTTTGTGAGTTGGCCGAGGAAAGCTATATAGCACTCACTGAACAGACAAAACATTTACTACTAACCTAATTTTGACCTTTGAAACTTATATAAGGGAAGAACCGTTCATTTTCATTTTCACTATGTGATTGAGAATTTTACAAAGCGTTTGAGCATTTGAGAACTTGATTTCAACAAAGATTTTTTGAATATTTCTACAATGTGCCATCAACAATCTTGAGTGAAAAGTGAAAATTTTGATATCTATCGAGGTACTCTATTCGTCGTCTTCAAAACCCTATTTTTGGAAATCATGGCTGCAAGTTCTTTCGCAGCAGCTAAGAGTATGGGGAAGGAGTTGAGAAAAGTTTAATTGGTTAGGAGAAAAACCTGTATGCCTCCTAATTTTAGGGAAGTTCCTAAAAGTGCCATCCAGGGTGATCTGACTGGAGCCCTATCATCGTTTCCACCCAAGGTACTTATGATTCATGATGTTAGATTGTGTTATATGTGCAAAGTGAGAGAAATTAGAGATCATGAGTTGAGGGAATCCTACAACAAACTATGTGTGGATGGATTCCTAAAAGATGAGTATAAACATTTAGCCAAGAGAGGGTTAACTTGTGCCCTATATTTCCTGATGGAATTCAAAATGGAATGGATCAAGATTGTCCTTAGCCACGTACATGACATGAATATATGTCTAGATAATGGACCAATTAGGATTACAAAGGAGATCATCCAAAGGGTAAATAGCTATCCAACTATCAATAGGAAGAGAACCATGATATGTCAGAGTAAGGAAAATATAGAAGAATACACCAGACATGTCTGGAATAAAAGACGATTGACAATCTCAACAATCAAGGATTTGGAGATTGATTTTTTAGTTAGGGTTATTGCTCACAATTTTTATCAGTCGATCCGACTAGATAGTGTTCCATGTATTACAGTTGACCAATCTTGGAAGACTGTGAAGAAGAACCATACATATGACCTTGCTGAGCTTAATTTGACATAGCTGGCTGAGAACCTTTCTTCAATCCAAAAGGCAAAGAACTCAATATGTAAGTTTGGTTCTCTGCTAGTTTGCATATTTTTCTATGTACAAAATACATTTCCTACTTTTGGAGATATTGTATGGAAGACAGACCAACCAATTACACAGTAGATCAATGCATTTATTGAGAAATTAGGTGGTAATTTTAATAATATAATGGGAACATACTTTTTGGAATTCATGAAAAAGATGAGACTGAGATGCAGAGTTCCCAAATCACTAGTTGAGAAATACTATGAGGAGATTTGTTTCCTAGTAGATACATATTTTACCTATGTGCAGGAAGTAGTGCCGAGGGTATCATGGCTAAGGTCATTACCTTATGAAGTAAATTTTGATGAGACATTTGCAGCTATAAAAACTCTATTGGTAGAGGAGATTGATGGTGCAGCCAAAAATTTTGGGAACTATGAAGAAGCTAAGTCCAAAATCTCTATGGATTTGAAGGCTGACACTATGGAGAGGAAAAGGAAAAATATTGTAAAAGACTTGAAGAAAATGGTTGGAATAGAGAGTGATGAAGAGATAGAGGATGCACCTTTGGGTTTATCATTAGGACATGGAGAGGATATGTGTAGTGAAGAAGAAGAGAGTGAACCTAGAGAAGAAATCTCTGTGAAAGCCAAAGGAAAACAACCAGTAGTTTCCAAGGCAACTAAACAAAGCCAAGACAAATCTAAGGCTACCCCTCCTATTTCTAATTGGACTAGGACAAGGGCATCAACTATCTCATCTCTTACCAAGACAACTAAGGTATATACAAAGAACAATGCTGGAGAGAGTAGTTCAGGGAAAAGAAAACAAGTTGAAACAAAGGCAGGGCTGAGCAAACTTAAGAAGAGACCGAGGAGGAAGCTAATCTTGGAGAAAGAAAATGAGGAGGATAAGATAGATACAGATGAACCCAAGAACATACCTACAACATCACATATACCATTGACCAATATTTATGAGGTATGTAAGAACATAAGAAGTACTACTAGATTAGCAGGATTTAAATTTATCAAGTATGAAAAGAAAAGCATAGAAGACAAGCATAAGATTCAGGAAGAACTATTAGATATGATGGGTACATTCAAGATGAAACCTGTAGAAATAGGAGACCTTTTCCCCATAGAAATTTATGATATTTTATCACAAAAGTGGCCGTATGCATTGATGCCTGAAAGATAGATAAGGGAAGGGATGTTAGCTACGGTCATTCCTGGATTAACCAAGAAATAGATAGCCAAATTTATTGAGAAATATTGAAGGAATTTTATTCCTAAACAAAGAGCCTATGCAATATTAAAAAATGATGTTGAAGTTGTAGTACAACAAAGCACCAGAATTTGGAAGGAAAATTTTGGGCTATTGACCAAGAAGGAAGATAAGAAAGGTGAAGGCACCTCGGAGCCAAAGGAAATGGAAGAAGAAATTTCTACCAATCAGACAGAGACTAAGATGGAACTAGAAGAGAAAATCTACAATGTGCAAACTATATATCTCAAATTAGACAGTCCCATTGATACTACACTTGGAGATAACAAAAATTTGGATGTCAAGGATTAGAATGAGATGGAAGACACAGGTATGCAATCACCTATTCAAACAACTAAGGCTGAGATAGAGAAAGAAGGAGAAAAGGAGGTAAAAATAATAACCCACCTATTTTAGAGGTTGTGTAAACATTCTTAGATAGTGGAGATAAGATGGAGGAAATTGCAAACAAGCCTATAGAACAAGAGGCTATATAAGAGTTGGTGGATCTACCACACTCTATATCATCTACTCCTACTAGACCCAAAATTGGGAGTATACCTGATCAACAGGTTATCTTGACTCAGTTAAAGACTACACTTGAAGTTAATACTGAGAAAGGAAAGGATATTGAAGAACCTAAGTTGAGTATCAGATCACCAGAGCTCAAGAAGAAGAAGCTTAACAAGAAGAAGCCACCAAGCTTAAATATCACATTAGATGAATTTATTGTGATTCCTAAATGGGATCCAGAGAACCTGTCATATGAGCATATTCAGACTCTTCAAGACCTATTAAAGAGGAAGAAGAGACAAGAAGAAATGAAGAGGGAGCACAAGCAGAAGCAAGTCCTCCATGATATAAAGGATATTTTTGTTAAACCTTTTGACATGGAAGATGAAAATTAGCAAGCACCAATTCTGGATCAATTAGTTCACATTGTGCAGAAAGTGAATGATGAAAACATTGAAGCAAATGAAAATTTGTTGCAATGGTCTGAGAGAAAATTTGAGAACAAAGTCTTGGAGAAGATATCAGAAGAGATTGCTACCAAATAGGTTGAACTTTCTTCTCTTATTGACATTCTTGAGGAAGTTGCAAATAATGTCTATTCTTTGTACAAAATATTATGTAATGTAAAATTCTTTACAAAGGATAATCAATAGCTTATTGAGAAGTTGCAATTAGATTTGAAGTAAAAAACAAGCTCATTGAGCATGGATGCTAGTTCTATCTCCATACATTTTGATAGGTTGACACATGCACAAAGAAGGTTAGCTGAGCTTATGGCTGAAGATGGCCAAATAAGGACCAAATTAATAATGATTCAGACTAATCTAATACCTCATCTAGATGTTATTCAGAAGGAACTTGCAGCTGCACGTGAATTAGTCAAGAGAGATCCTCATCTCTCTATTGCAGATAGTTTGGTAAGTCTAGCTGCCGAGCTAGAAATTAAGTTACAGGTTATGAAGTTTGTTAAGGATAGTTGGGATACAACCTTTGCATTGATATTACAACTTCATAAGCCATTTTTGGATAAATAAACTTAACCCCTACAACTATCAGTGACAAAAACAAGGGGAAATAGATAAGGAAACAGACAAAGATGTGCACTATGTAAATTTTACATGAAGACTGATGTATAATCTTAGGGGGAGTATGTTCTATACTTAGGAAAATTTTGTGGATATACAGAAATGATAAGTGTTTTTGCCACTAATATCAAAGGGGGAGATTGTTGATCTCTAAGTTTTGTTGATCATTAGTGTCCCACACTTAGTCATTTATCTAGGAAGGTTAGTCGGTCATCACTGTGACCAAGCTATTCAGTATAGGCTAAGAAGTAGTTATTTCTAAGCATATAGTAGTTTTCGAGTTACACAAAAGCTGAGTGAAGTTGATCAGGTCATGCCGAGCACCAGAGTCTTCATATGCCAAGCAAGATAGTTTTTTCATACATGTCAGGAATGGCACAAACTTTAAGGTAAACTATTTTAAGCCAACTTATTTGGGTATTTAATGTTTTCAATAGAGTTAATTATGCATTAAATCATTTGATCCAATACGTGGCATAGAGCTAATCATAAAATTTGAATGCCCAAGTGACATAAGTATTTAATCTTGATCGTTGATCTAGATCTCATTGCCAGATTCATAAGATATATAAGATTGCTTCTTACCCTAATTTTGTAGAAGGTGTGTGAGTGCATACAAGAGATATGCAAAAGGTTATTTTGAGTTAAGAATCATAGATCTAGAAAAGCAACAAATCAGAGAGCAATCGAGTAAATTTATATCAGATTATTAGATCAGAGAAGGTATTGAAAAGAGGAGATCCATCATCAACATCTGAGTGCATATCGAAGGATCAGATCTTGAGACATTGTAACAAGTGTATCAGGTGAAATCTCTTAACAGACTGGTTCTAGAAGACCTTTCTAAATCTCTTAGTTGAGTGCTTAATTTATTGTAAGTTTAAATCCTTTTACAAGGTAGATTGTAATGATTTGTAGCTCTTAACTGAGCAGACCTTTAATCAGGTAGATTACAAATTGTAATCAAACTCTGTATCCCTAACAGGCACACTTTATTGTTGTAGTAGTTAATATTTTTGTGGGTGTCATCCCCACCCCATTTTTACCTTACTGGGCTTTTGGGTTACCAAATTTTGTGTCTTGAGTTACTTATTTTATGTTATGGATGATACTAGTTGATAGATCAATTACATTTATGGTATGGTTGTGGATCAGTTTTTTTAAGTGTTAAGATTTATAAGATCTGATTCACCCCCCTCTTAGTATCTTGCTTTCCCATATTGTATTTGCAATAGTAGCTCTGTATGTTTTGTACTCAATCAGAATCCCATCTAATTTTGCCTTCACTCTTCATATCACAAAACATA
The DNA here is from genome assembly GCA_018584345.1 of Thuja plicata. Taxonomy (NCBI): domain Eukaryota; kingdom Viridiplantae; phylum Streptophyta; class Pinopsida; order Cupressales; family Cupressaceae; genus Thuja; species Thuja plicata. Next base: position 197,555 of record MU227525.1, read on the forward strand.
TATCTTTTTACACACACTATTTGATCCAAACTTGACCTTATATATATGATAAGCCTTGTCAAGTCGACCTTAATATCCTTCCAAATAAATAATAAAATGTAAGTTTTTTGGCTTCATACAATCATTTATCCATAAAATATAAACTGTTGTTAGTCGGCTATCACTAAAAGCATAACTCAATCAATACTGAAATCCTTCAATGCTTGACCAAAACTCTAATGCCTAAGTGAACTCGGTTAGAATTGAAAATCACTTTGGTCTTCTTCAATGCTCAAGAGAGCTCAGCAGACACTAAATGTGCTTGAATAGGATTAGGAATTTGTGTAAACATCACTATACTTGTGTAAACATCAATGAAAATACACAATTGAATAATTGTCATAAAAAATATCCCTCTTTGGCATTGATGGCAACACAACATGTCATAATACAAATAATTATAGAGTGATAGATATAAGAATCAAATTTTATTAATGTCCTTAGCTTCATTCTGATTCTCATCCAAAAAACTCCCTCTGTCATCAATCTCTCCATCAATAATATTTATGACATCAGTAATCTCTCCCTCTTTAACAACCATTGCCAAAGAAATCAATGGATATATGTATATCCAATGAAGTTGTAGTGTACATGTTTGTACTGGTTCATATGCAATAAGCTCTACATATCTACATCAACATGTTAAATTTTTTTTGTAGCTTGGTTGATGCATCACTAAACTATGTTTTAGTGAGCCTCAGTTAGCGGAATCACCCCTAGCTTTCCTCTAAGATAAAAAAATGCATCCTTAGGTAATGGTTTTGTGAATATGTCTATAATTTTTTCTTTAGTATTCACATATTCCCATCTTACTTATTTGTCCTGAACCAATTCCCTCAAGAAATGATACTTTATTGCAATATGTTTAGTTTTAGTATGCATCACAGGGTTCTCTGAGATGTTAATAGCATTGGTATTGTCACAATAGATAATAATTGGTTCTTTGATTTCTACCTTCATACCTGACAACAACTGTTTGAACCATATGATGTTTGAACAATTACTACTATAGAAACATATTCTGCTTTTGTTGTAGACTGAGAAATGTAGTTATGTTTCTTTCTTGTCCAAGAAACTAACCTCTTTCCAAGAAATAATTCTCCACCAATTGTTCTCTTTCTATCATCAACACTTCCTACCCAATCAACATCAGTAAAAGTCTTCAAATCAAAGTTTCATCCTTTCTTATACTATAATCCATAATCTTCATTACCCTTAAGATATATCAGAATCCGTTTGATAGAAATTAAGTGATTCTCTCTAGGATTAGATAAAAACCTTGCAAAAATACTGACTGCCAATGCAATATCAGGTCTAGTGTGAACAACATATTGAAGTTTTCTAATCATGGATCTATAGGTAGTCTAATTTACCTCCTTTGAATCATCATCCTTAGATAGTTTATGTCCAGTAGGCATGGGTGTTCCAACTAGTCTGGAATCTTCCACCCCAAATTTCTACAGTATCTCTTTGATGTATTTAGACTGAGTAATGTATATACCATCCTTCATCTGATAAACTTGTAAACCAACAAATAATTTTATTTCACCAAACATAGACATCTCAAATTCCTTACTCATAGCTTCAGAGAATTCCTTTCATAAAGAATCATATCCAATAAACAATATGTCATCGAAAATTATTTCTTCTAATAGTATCTTGTTCTGAGGTCCTTCTTTGATGTACAAGTTGTTGTTATAATTAATTCTCTAGAATCCAATACTTATCAAGTAACCATGCAATCTTTCAAACTAGGCTCTCGGAGCTTGCTTTAGTCCATACACTACTCTGTGTAGTTTGCAAACCATATTATTTTTGTTAGGATTTACAAAGCCTTTAGGTTTCTCAATATAGACTTCCTCTTCTAGAATTTCATTCAAGAATGTAGATTTTACATCCATTTGATATACCTCTAATCCTTTATGTGAAACATATTCCAGAAGAGTTATGACTCCTTCAAGTCTTGCAATAGGAGAAAAAGTTTCTCCATAATAAATACCCTCTTCTTGAGCATATCCTTTACATACTAATCTAGCTTTGTTTCTGGAAACTTCACCTTTCTCATTCATCTTGTTTCTAAAAACCCACTTAGTACCAATCACATTCTTGTCTTTTGGTCTAGGTACAAGAGTCCAGGTTTTGTTCTTTTCTATCTTCTCAATCTCTTCATTCATTTCTTCGATCCATCTTTCATCATTCAATGCATCTTTAATAGTTCTAGGTTCAATTTCACTAAACAAACATGTACCTTTGATTTTGTTCCTTGTCATTACACATTCTATCTAATCTCCAATTATTTTTTTAGGTGCATGATGCCTTTTGACATATTTTGTAAGTACAGGATCCTTCCTTCTTGATTTTGGGCTTGCTTCACTATGTTCACCATGCTCAAATATTATTTCTTTTTCTTCTGTTTGATACTCGGGTTCCACTGTCTGAGACTCAGGTGCCTCTGTCTGAGACTCGATTTCTTCAGTCTGAGACTTGGTTCCCTCTGTTTGTGACTCAGTTTCTTTAGTTAGCATCATTGGTTGCATATGTTGAAACAAGGTTTGTGATGATGAATTCAGTGGTTGACATGGTTGTTGTCCAATCACCATTGCTTGTGTCTTAGGTATAGTATCAGGTTCATAATACATAAAGTTTATGTAGTCTTCAGGCTATTTACTGCTCTTCTCTTCATTTCTCTTTGCAAACTCATTGATCTTCACATGCACACTTTCTATAACTTTATGATTAGTAAGATTCAAGGATTTATATGATTTTATTTTGCAGGAGTAGCCTAGGAATATAGCTTCATCACCTTTTACATCAACTTTTCCATTTCTTGCTTCCTTCAAGATGTAACATTTACTTCCAAATACTTTGAAATAATGAACATTAGGTTTGTAGCCATACCATAATTCAAAATGTGTCTTATTAGTACCTTTCTTTAGTTGAACTCAGTTCAAGGTGTGAATTGCAGTGCTTATGGCTTCCTTCCAGTATTTGGCAGCAACATTCTTTTCAATCATAAAGGTTCTTGCACAATCCATGATGGATCTATTCCTTCTTTCTGCTATACCATTCTAATGTTGTGTACCTGAGATAGATACTTTTCTCTTGATTCCTCTTTCATTGAACTCATTAGAAATGAATTCTCCTCCTCTATCAGATATTAGGAATTTAAGTTTCTTTCCTGTTTCTTTTTCAACTTTGGCTAGGTACCATTTGAACTTCTAAAAAGCTTCTGATTTTTCTTTGAGAAACATGACAGTCATCATTCTGGAATGGTCATCAAAAAATAGAATTAAATACTTCTCACCTATGTAACTTGTTGTTCCAATTGGTCCACATAAATCAGTATGTACTAATTCCAAGACTTCTTCTATATTGTATTTTTTTCTCTTAAAGCTTGTTTTTCCCATCTTCCCAATTTGACATTGTTTGCATATTGCTAATTCAGGTTTCATCAGAATAGGAATACCTCTTACTCTTTTGTTCTTTCTTATGTTGACCAAGTTATAAAAATTCACATGACACAACCTTTTATGCAACAACCAACTTTCTTCTACTTGTGCAATAAAATATGAACTTTCAGTGAGATCAAGATAGAATAGATTACCTTTTGTTTTCCTACCAGTTCCAACTAGGTTTCCTTTACCATCCATTAGCTTGGCCTTACCATTGATGAATTCTACCTTGAAACCAATTTTGTTCAATTGTGACACACTTAGTAGATTATGCCTTAGTCCTTCAACCCAATAATCATTATCACACTTAATTCCTTCAGTAAGAGCAATATAACCTTTACCTTTCACATAGCAGGATTCATCATTCCCAAAACTAACACTCCCACCATCATAGTGTTCAAGATGTTCAAAATTTTTTTTATCACCATTCATGTAGTGATAACAACCACTATCAATTATCCAAGTGTCATTCTTACTAATATGAGAGTATAGTATAGTCTTTTCATTATCTTCACTATTTGACTCATCCTTAATAGAAGTGTAAATCATTTCATCTTCATCTTCATCACTATCAGAATCTTTATAATATAACAAGATTTCTTACCTTCATCCTTGCAGCTTTTGAAATATTTATTGCCTTTATACTTGTTGAACTTTCTTTCACCTTTGTCTTCCTTGTTTAAACACTTAGCAGCAATGTGGCCAACTTCATCACATGAAAAGAAAATTAATGGTATTCTTCCTTTGTACTATCCTTTTCCTTTTGTAGCTCTCCTTGTAAGTAATACTTCAATGATTTCTAGATCTTCATCTTCAGAATCATCATCACCGTCACTGTCAATTTTCTTTCCTTTCATCTTTCCAAGGTTTAATTTAGCTTTGAATGCTAACTCAAGATTACTAGGATTAGGAGAATAATTGTCAAAGTTATCCAAATAAAAAGTTGCAAGTCTTCCAACCAATCCATCTAGAGTTATGTGATTACTGCATCTCATCTCTTGAATAGTTGAAACTCTAATTGCATAGATAGGAATTAAAGTTTTCAATACCTTGTTGAGTATTATTTTGTCTTGAATTATTCCACCAGCAGCTCTGATTACACTTACACTTTTCTTGATTCTTGTACTGTACTTTGTAATGTCTTCTCCTTCTTTCATTTTCATCAGATCAAACTGACCTTTGAGACTTTCTTCTTTGGATCTCTTTGAATTTGCATCTCTTCCATAAATATCATGTAGTTTGTTCCAAATATCAAAGGTAGTAGGGCAGTCCTTGACTTCATAAAATTCAGAGTAGCTGAGTGCAGAGGCTATATCAATCATTATTATGTTATCATGCTTCATGTCCACCATCTGATCCACAGTCAAAGGTCTTGTTGGTTCCACATACCTATGGTCCAAGAATTACAAACCAGTATCTTCAATAGTAGATAGATGTAGCCTCATCAAATCTTTCCATGCAGCGAAGTTGTCCTTGTTAAGCTTGGGGATCTCCCTTCTGTAAGACATTTATGATCTTTTGCTTAGGCCTTTAAACCTTCCCTATAAGAACCAACAGATCTAATACCAATTTTTGGAAATGAGTTGAGTAATTGAGAGGGGAGGGGTGAATTAGTTACTACAAGGACAAATCCAAGTCGCTTAGATGTATTTAAAAAAATTATCACTGTTTCTTGGTTAACACAGATATTCTACTGTCACTCAATTAACATAGAAAATATTAAGATATTAACTATGATTATCCTTTAGTAATTAATTATAGAAACATAAACCATAAATAAAATTAAATGTACATAGATAACACCAAGATTTAACGTGGAAACCCAATATGGGAAAAACCACCAATTGCAACTAGTCACTATTTTTCACTCTTCTGAAGTGAGCCCTATTAAGAGCCAACCTTGTTAAAGGTTACAATAACACACTGTTAGGTGCAAGTCTGTTAGAGGATTTAATCAATCTATAAGGAGTGGCCTTGTTAGAGGTCTTAAAACACTTCAATGTAGAAATGTCACCTTGTTAGAGGATTTACAAAAGAATGTTAAGTCTACCCTGCTAAGAGATTTTGATCACTACTACAATTGTTAGAGAGAAATAATAGATTGACCTATTTTGATAAGAAACTATCTTTGCTAATTTAGATCTAGGCTTTGGCTCTGATTACTTGATCCTCACTGATCAGATATTCTATTACAGCTCTATATGTTTTGTACTCAATCAGAATCCCATCCGATTTCGCCTTCACTCTTCATATCACAAAACATATATCTTTTTACACACACTATTCAATCCAAACTTGACCTTATATATATGATAAGCATTGTCAAGTCAGCCTTAATATCCTTCCAAATAAATAATAAAACTTAAGTTTGTCAGCTTCATACAATCAATTATCCATAAAATATAAACTGTTGTTAGTCGGCTGTCACTAAAAGCATAGCTCAGTCAATACTGAAATCCTTCAATTCCCGACCAAAATTGTAATGCCCGAGTGAACTTGGTTAGAACTAAAAATCACTTTGGTCTTCTTCAATTCTTGAGACAGATCGATAGACACTGACTGTACTTGGATAGGATTAGACATTTGTGTAAACATCACTATACTTGTGTAAACATTAATGACAATACATAATTTAATAATTTTTATCAACAAAAGGATGGACCATAGGAGGTTAGAACAAATGATGGAAGACTTTAGAAATGAAATAAGGACTAAGATTTTAAATATATTAAATGGATTGCGAAGAAATCCTGAGACTGAGAAAGAATATGAAATTTTTTTTGAAGATCTTGAGACTGAAGAAATTAAGATCCCTGTAGATGAAGACAGATTGTTGAGGGCTATGGCACAAGTAATTATAAGTAATAGAAAGAAGGTTTCTACATTTTTTGGTTCATTGCACATCCTGAGGATTTGATAGATTGGATTGGTGAATTATAAGATTATTTTTCAATTGAGGATGTCAGGGATCCATAGAGGGTTATGTTAACACAAAATGAGTTGAAGGGTCATGTTTCCTTACGGTGGAAATAATTATAGAAGGATTGATGAAGGGTGCTCCCCTTAATGCCACAAACACATAACAAAAATAGAGAAGCAACAACAATTTGCAAGAACAGAAAATGGGCTTCTTATTATCTCCACAAATGTGGAATTACAAACTTTCAAAATTACAATATGCAAAGCCACATGGGCATTCCCCTTACAATATTCTGTAGGACAAAGCCTTGAATTATTACCTAGATCTATCCAGAACTACCCTAGACAACACTATGGGCCTTCTTTATATAGGCAATTTCCACCGCCCGAGAAGGTTCCATAAATCTAGCCATTAAGGCCAACTACCCTTAGCATTTAATTATTTTTTTTCACTTTTATTACAAAAGGGTCCGCTTTAAATATTTACAAAACATGAGATTAGGTAGCCCAACTTCTTAAAGCCATAACTTTTGAACCATAGCTCCATTTGGATATTATAACCACTTTCTGAAAAGGGGAGACCGTGATCTACAGTGCCTAACTCACAAAGCACTGTCAATTGGGGGTTTGACCTCGATCCGGAGCCTCTAAGGTCCTAAAAATTGAGCTCAAATATTTTGCACCCTAAAATCTCAACAGTAAATCCTTAATAACTTCGCCAATACAGATGATCTGGCAATGAAATTCAACTGGCATTTTTATATGACTAAGATGAACCTTCACCTGGAAAATTAGAACATTTTGAGTTCAAACGACCAACTTACTAAAAATAGTAAGTTTCCAAAAATAGTAGCTTTGTACAAAATAGCCCTTATTGAATAGAAA